>JAOWAY010018031.1:0-12451 GCA_028565895.1 Goniobranchus geometricus
GTTCCCTGACAAGCCAAATACCTTCTCAACGCCATGTGGAGTATACAGAGATGCAGCCATTTTTAAAGGCAGACTTGCTCTGGCAGACTGACATCCTCCTCCTCTGCCCATGGTTGGGTACTCAATAACACCTAAATGGGTGAGGAATTGTGTGTAAATACCCTTTCCCAGAATTAAACAGTGCCACAGCGAAAACCGGTTTCAAACTCAGATCAATGTCAACAGCCATGCTGACACACTTCCTTGGTGATATTAATTGCTAGATTTTCCCTGAAGAACACATTCACGGCAATTTCAAGTGGTGAGAAAGTAAAATACCTATGTCCTCTTTCAACATATCTCCTTATCTTTCTCTTTTGGCTGGTTTAAGAAAGAAGCAAATAAGTGGATATGAAATGAAATCTAATGAAACCCATAACATAAGGTTGATAACCTGGATTTGCTGACCATCTAACAACACAAGTAAAGCTCATCTAATACCACATGCAAATAAAAACTGAAGAATTAAACAGAGTATCCAGGAACATAAACCTTCATATCCTAACAGACAAGTCCAAGATCATGAAAACAGAGAAAACACCTAACGACCCAAGAACTTCAGAAAATACGACATTGGAAAAAACAAAGTCCTTCATCTATTTCGAAAGATTATTTTACATAAAGGTTGGAACAGAAACTGAATTTAGGCCTATAGTAGACACAGTAGGAAACAAGGCACTGGGTATGACTGGTCAAAAAGAAAAGGAAAAGGAAATTTGATGACAGAGCTGGCATTGAATTGCACATACCCTTTAGACAGCTGCTTATAACCAACAGGCATTACAATGGAATCCAACAGAAGCAAGGTGAATGGGTAGACCAGAGAAGACATGGACATCTTATATGAAAAGAGTTAAATTGGAGAATGTTTAAATGTTTTTCTCTGCCTTTCATAAGGGTGAAAGACTAAGTGACTAATGAAGGTCATACAACTGTTGTAGCCTTTTAAATAGTCAAATATACATTGGGTTGACATGTACAAAGAAAAATGTTTAAAGCAGTCAAGCAATGGTGAACAACCTGGGATATAGTAAGTCCTTGCACTCGCACATAGTGGTTTAAGAGATGCTGACCAGTGTCTCTAGCCAAGACCAATAACTCTGATGTAGCAGTTGTAGTTGTTTTATCCTCAACCATGAATTGTTCTTCTGTTAGGGAAAGCTGTTATAAAAGAAATTCATAGAAAAGTTCATTATACATAAAGAAAGCATACATTCAAGTCCAATGAATTTAAATCTCTGTTTAAGAGCCATCTAACATATGCAATTAAGGGTATTAAGATACCGCGTATGTAGATTATATTGCTAATAATTAACATTTGAAGAGGAGATTCTACATATTCATATACAATTTACAAAGCCCTGAAATGATTTGAATGAAAATGACAATTAGCAAGTTTCATACAACTGGATACTGCCTTATGAAAAAAAAAAAAAAAATTAGCCTGTGACCAGTTTTGAAGTATAATGGGTTTTTTTTATTTTGAGCCAACCTAAATGACCTGACTTTAGCAAGAGATCCTGTGAATGTGAATAAAATGGATGCAAAGTCCCTCTAATCAAACATGATCTATTTACTCACTAACACTAGCTTGATGACAATGAAGACAAGAAATCTGAGCCCATTCATTTTCATGTTGAGGAGAAATAAATCTTAAAGTCATAAGAAACTGTATAAATAATATGGGTCATCATCAAGAAATTGAGTAAAATGAGGTTATGGGAGGTCCGATGTTAGTGGGTAAACGGATCATGTGCCAGCATTTTTCTTTTTCTTTTTTTTTTCCTCCCTTCTTTTTGAGAGAGTATTCTAGCTTCACACACATTTGTGCAGATAGGCAATGTAAAAAAGAAGCAGCATCATACTAGTAGTGGGCTGCCAAGCTTCAGACAGGTAATAGCTATTCACTGAGATTATGAGGATCTGTGCCAGTATTGGAAGTAATTCTTAGCATGTGTCCTTTGCCAATCACATTAATTTACAACCAGTAATTGCCACTTCCAGTGTTCAGCTGTCACCTGAAGGGTCACTCCAGTCACTCAATTGGACTAAGCCCAGTTTTTAAATGCTAAGCAACATTGAAATTACAGGAATTACATTTGTGCAGATAGGCAATGTAAAAAAGAAGCAGCAGCATACTAGTAGTGGGCTGCCAAGCTTCAGACAGGTAATAGCTATTCACTGAGATTACGAGGATCTGTGCCAGTATTGGAATTAATTCCTAGCATGTGTCCTTTGCCAATCACATTAACTTACAACCAGTAATTGCCACTTCCAGTGTTCAGCTGGCACCTGAAGGGTCACTCCAGTCACTCAATTGGACTAAGCCCAGTTTTTAAATGCTAAGCAGCATTGAAATTACAGGAATTGCCAGAATGACAATGAAGACAGATACAGATTGCTTTAATGATTTCAACGGTAGTTTTGTTTGAAAGTTTATGTGATTGCTTTTCCCATGAATAGGTGAGGTTGCAAGACAGCACAGCATCTGGCCTCAAGGAGGGGGTGGTTTCTGAAAAAAAAATTTCCATATACACTACATCAATTTGTGTGAAAAAGCATAGGAAGCTGAGTTGAAACTTGCTTATTTTTTTTTTTTTTTGCCTTTGCTTCCCATTGCCATGGAAAGACCATCTTTAATTTTGTCACAAAATTTAAACACTTCAAATATGATGAGTTTCCACATTTTTTTCAGGTATGTATTTCAAACTTATACATTAACTCACTTAGTACGTTCCTCGCGCCCTCTGCGAGGAGGGCGAGCAGTCCCAAAATACGCTCCTCGCACTACCTGCGAGGAAGACTTTACATTTTTTTCCCGCCCGTGTAAGCCTCGCAAGCAGTGCGAGGACCGGTGTATACTGTTGCTAGGCCACTTCTTTTGCTTCATTGCGAGCGGGGCGGAAGTTGGTCGGTAACTTTTTTGCTCTTCATAAAACTAAAAATTGCTTTGGAATCCTTGGATGCTTGCAATGCTGTTGAATGTTTAGATGACTTCATGTGTGATGTCAAAGCCTTTATTCCATTTGTGCCGATAAGGCACTGTTGTCTACATACTCAACAAAAGAAAACACCGGGATTTTTGTGAACTTGCCCTAACCACTCAGCAAATCTATCACTCAAGTTTGAAATAACACTTACCCATGATGGAAAAAGGCATGAGTCTATTTTCAAGATCTAGAGTCTAGATACCTGCAAGTCTTTTCATAACTAAATCTAGAAAATCTAGTTTAGAGCTTGATCTTGATATTCTAGGCCTAGATTCCAAGATTCTTGTCTAAAGAACAAGGGCCTCTAAAATAGAGGCGGATGTTGCCTTCACAAGTCTTAAGAGTCCCAGGTAATGAATCATGACCTCTCTGACAGACTCATTTAAAAAGACACCAAACTGTGAGAAACTTCTCATGGCTATTCTTTGTCGTGGCTTCATCCAAACTCAAGCTAAAGAAATGGTTCTGCAAGTCTATAAGAAGTTTATCATGCATGGTGTTTGCAACCCCGTACTCCAGTTTATAGATTGCTGGTGTTCTGTCCACAGTCATTAAATTAAGAGATTGGGGGCCAAGACTAAGGTTTTTACAAAGGCAAAGCATCCCCCCAACAATGGACCATGGAATCCCCTTCTCAGCTGCAAAAGCCATCAGCTTTGCCTTGTTGTTCATTGTACAGTCATTGATTGGAATGGTGGTATTTGGGGTATGTTTGCCAGTCTTTCCATTGGCAAATATTGATTGAATGCCGTATATGGTAATGGTACTCTTGGTTGATTAGCCTTTGCATGGAAGTCATTAGATGTTGGTGGGGTAACTAGCAGGGGGTGGGGAGGGCGAAAACAATAAGGAGACTTGAGAATAGAATAGGAAGGGAAAATTATGAGCCTGTAATGAATTTCAAAAAGCAATAAATAATATAATAAGCCAGAAAAATCTTTTCAAAAAGATTGTAAAAGTAAAAGACAAACAGGGGAAATGACACAATATCCAAAGGTCAAAGAGGTTCAGTCCCAAAATTGGTCTATTTAAAGGACTCGAACCGACATTTGCAAGCTGAGATAGAAATTCAATTTTTAGCCTGCTCATTCTAGATCTAGTATTATGATCTAGATCTATTATTGATAACGATCTAATAGAACTTATAGCTTAAAGATACAAAATCAAGTCATCATTGCTTAGCAACCGATAGTTGGAGGATAAAAGCTTGGCCTTAGAGACATGCTTGGCAGTTATGGAATGCGATTGCAAGCTCAGTGATCCTCTCGATGAATACAAAATTTCTATGTCACACCACACACACAATCAGAAATCTATTCCTTGCTTGTTCAGTATTCTCACATACTCAGAGAACAGAGTACAGCAAAGTCAGTCTTCTCGGTTCAGGACAAATTCCATTTACTTTCAATTTCCTTGTCGATTTCTCGAGCATTCCTGCCTCTTTCAATGATAACCTGCCGCGCCATTGTGTAGCATTCGTACACAATAAATGAGTCTGTTGAAGTTGAATGACAATGAACACCCAATGCACTGAGTTCACTAGCAGTTTTGGGCATCGTAGTTTTTGCCAGGCGGCACACAGTTCACTTGAAGCATAAATCAGCCGCACAAAGATTGAGCGCCTTTTTTCTTTTCTATGTTTAGCTTATATCTTCTACATAATCACCATAGAAAAATCATTGTTTCATTGTCCGCCATGTTTCTGACATTGACAAACATAGAGCTACGACTTTGCTGTGTGACTAGTGACCAGGACCTTATGGCATATAACTTTATTGAAAGATGGGCATGCGGTGACAATCTATCATCTCTCATTCCACTCTAAACAGCATGTGGAAATTAAAATTTGTAGCAAGAGGCGATTGATGTAAAACTTGACATATGGCGTATGACTTTCTCTGTGTGGTGCCTGGCTCTGACTTTCATATTCGACTTTTGATTTTACGATCTGAGTTCCAATTTTTAAAAAAAGATTGGAACTTTAATCTGGAAAAAAACGGAATTCTGTTTTTGAGCGGAAATGTGGCCCTATGTTTATGGACTTTTTAAAGGCCTTCTTTTACATTAAGGACCTTTTTTTGTTTTTACTTATCTAAACTGCCACTTTACACTTGTTCACACATTCCACTGACAAAAACAAAACAAAACATGAGACTTGTACCATGAATCCAGTAACATTTAAGTAATGCAAATAATAACGAAGAAATAAAGCAATTGTTGGATTTAACGTTAAACTGAAGGCTCTGATCCCTATGATTTGATTTTTTTTAAAAAGCATTACTCTAAAATCATTATGTTGTTAATAGCTTATTGAGTAATATTTTAAGGCTACACATTACCATTAGGCCCAATAATAGAACTTGATATAATGGAAAACTGCTGGCACAAAAGGTACATTGAAGACTGACAAAATACCTGAAAAGCAAAACAAATGCAAAAAAGATACCCCATTGAATTGCTTATGTATGTGTAGCATTGAAACTTTGAACCATAAAAGACAACATGTCAGTAGACATGGTGGCTCTAAATTCAGTTTTTGCCATCCTGATGAGACTAAAGTTTCTCTCGCTGCTGGCATTGCTGTGCAGTATAACGCAAATAGCCAGCATTACTTTGGAGACCCATCCAAGTCCAAGTGTCTCTTTGCCATCTTGATTCTTGATCTGACCTTTCAAATGCCAGCTACATCAACTTTATCTTCCTTCAAGATGTATATCGCTGAAAATTTGTCCACTTGATATTGAAGAACTCTCTTTCCAAGGCATCTCGCTCATTGGGTGCTACTATAGAAGGAAACTTTAGTAAAATATTCAACGAATTGAACGACTGGGCCAGCCTGTCTTCAATATTTAACACTTGAGAGTTTGCCAAGGTTTTGTCCTGTAAGGGCAGGTTGTATGTCAGATGCCTCAGAATAGAATGCCCTCATGTCATTAGAAAAATTGACCTTCCTCCTCATCAGAAACCATTGCCTCCATTTTCAACTTGTTGAGGAGGTCAGGAACCTCCTTCCCAACCATAACATCCTGCCTGTGCTTTTGGTTGGCCTTTGTTTTATGGTCTACCATAAATATGTATTGGCATTCTGAAATGACTTTTGGTTTAATAAAACGAATCAGGAGATCGATGAAGAGATTTTGAATTGCTTGCGGCATGTTTTCTATTTCTGGCTCTTCTTTTTGGAGAAACACATTTGATTGAGTTGATTTAAAAATTAAAGACAGGGAAAGCATTCTGGAGGAAGAGGCAGTATGCTTTAGCACCAGGGTTGCTGAAAAATTCTGTAATCCTCTTCAGTCTATCAGTTTTGTTTGAATTTTCCTTCTCCTTTTCAAAGAAATTTTTAAGAGCGGGCCACTGCTCAAAGAGCCTTTGACACATTCTGACAAAGATAGCTAACATATGGGACCATGCTTTAAAATTTTGTGCAGAAGCACTCCTGTCTGGGACTGAAATTCATGAAATTCCTGTTGACGCTTGGAGCTTTTATCAAAATAAAAGTAAATGTTATCAGAATTTCATCAACGCTCACAAAAAGTTTACTGTTTGTATTTTTAGCTAGCTGCAATATGAAGCAGGTGACAGGCACATCCTTGGATTATGACATTTTCTTCACCTTTTTAATAAAAGCTGCCACCCCCTTGTGTTTGTCAATCCTCACTGTCGTGTTGTCGCACCTAAATGCCACACAGTTTTTCCATGGAATTCTATACTTTTTGAATTGCCTGTTCAGAAGCTGGAAGATATTTTTGCCAGTGGAGGCCCCATCACAAGAAGAGATGCATAAAGATAAAAGCTCAGAAACAGCTTTCCCTAGTTCTACGTCATAATACCTAACAACCAAAAGATACAGCTGTTCTGATCCATGGTCATTACTGACGTCGGCAGCGATTGCAAATGGTTGCTGCTGCATTATTTTAGCCAGACTTTGACTAAGGTCATTCCCTAAACATTTAGAAATAGCTGTAGATTTTGCTGTATCACACTGATATTTGTCAACCATCTTGGAATCAGGGAACATGGCCTGGGATAATCCTGTGGCATGATCACTGACTGATATGGGAACGTTATGTTCTACAGGGAATTTTAGAAATAGGCCCTCAGATTTAATCATGCTTTGCTCACCGTTGGAGGACTGTTTGAAATAAGATGAAGACTGATGCAGTTTGGACTTTTAAATCTGCCTGTGTCTCATGTTTTTTTGTCTTTGTGTGCTTCCTAATGTCATTTCTTCCTCCATGTGAAATTGAAAGGTCACAGCCACATGTTTTGCAGATGGTGTGGCCATCTCCTAATCTACTTTGCACAATGAAGGGCCAAGAAACTGTGTACTCCCTGTGAAATTTATAGGTTACGGCACTCTTCCGTTTCTTGCATGGTGGTTCCATTCTTGTCGCAATCGGCACATTTTCTTCCAAATGACACGGTTCTAGATCTTATCACTAATTTAGACTAGATCAATAGTTCTAGAAACATATCCAATATTACATCTTGATCTAGGTCTAGATCCAGACTTCAAATTTGTTCAGTCACAGTAACAGTTGTTAGATTCCAACTACATCTAGAATCTAATTAAGATGAGCAGGATTTATTTTTGCAAAAGCACAATAAACCACACAATTAAATTCCAACACGGAGAAATAGAAGAAACAAGTTAGAGTTAGAGTCTAGAAATGAACCATGCTTCAAGCGGGCCATTGGAGAAACGATGAAACTGAATCAACATCGAGATTGAGATTTCTGAGCTAGATCTCTAGACTGGTTCCTTAAACAATGTATTTGTACGATGAATGAATGAATGAAAGTAAGCTAGGCCAGGCCTAATCCATTATGACACAAAGGATGTGCGCGCGAATGCAAATGATTCAATTTCATGATTGGCGATGGCGATAAAAAAAAAAAAAAGGAGGCTGGCCAATAGCCTGGAAATAGATCACTCGCTTTCCCAATCACAAGGAATATCACAAAGAAACCTGGTTGTCGCACTTATTGCCCTTAGGCTGAGTGGTAACCTATTATTATTAGTGGCGCGAGGAGCAAGGCTAATCTATACCCCTTTGTCGCTGCGTCCTTTGTTAAGGCGGGGGTGTGCCCGTAGTTTTGTTGTCTTCTCTTTTTTAAACTTTTAATTGAAAAAAAAAAACAAAGTGACGACCGGGAGATGGTCATAATAAGCATTACGATTTTGATGGCGTAAAGAGACCATCAACATCGTTATGATTGCGATTGAATCATAACGTTTTGCAGCTCTGGACCTCTCATCCAAGACCATCTTGCTTTCACTTCCATCCACCTTTTGCTAGCATCAGAAGCTATTCTGCCTTTCCTTTTCTTTGCCTTTCTTTTGCTTGCCCTTATTTTCATTTCCATAAACATTCTTTCTTTTTCAGTCCTCCTCTTTCTCTTTTTCATTTCCTCTTCTTTTTTCTTTAACTCCCCTCAAGTTTTTATTTCTCTAATTCTTCTTTCATACGCCCGCTTCTTTTCTTCACCCAGTTTAAATTGAGTGATGATTCTCTCGTCACAACGCGTGTATCATGTGAAAATGAAAAAGGATGGCGGTGCCTTTCACTTTCAATCTGAAATCGTGAATCGTAATCGAACAAACATTTCAGTACTGGTATTGTCCAACACATCACATCTATTGAAACTTCACCCTTAAACCGCCATAGAGTTTTTAGAGAATTATCCCCTCACCGCCAAGGAGTTTTTAAAATTGTTAGAGAAAAAGGGGTATAACAGAAAATTTTTTATAATAGATTAATGATAACAGAAAGAATAACTTTGTAAGAAGAAATGTTGTAACAAAATGGATAAAGAATAAATATTTCCAAAAAAAAAAATAAAAAAATAAAAGAGTAAAAAAATTACATATGTGGTTCAGCATCATCATGAGCTACAGCAACAGTTTAAAAAATTGTCACTTTCTGGTCAGCTTCACGTTAGGCCTATATATTGGCCTACACATAAGAATATAATATACATGTGAAAATAGCCTTAAGGTCCTTAGATAAGTGGTTTTTTTTATGTTATCAATAGTAATGGTTGTTGTTGTTGTTGCTGCTGCTGCTGCTGGCATTATTATAAATAAATAATTCTTGTTTTGCTCTTTGTTCACATTACTGTACTCTTGTTCTTTTGGCTGGTGTGGCTTGATCCTCAGCATAAGCACCCAGCTTTTTTTTAATTTTTTTTTTTATTCTTTTTGGTAGTCAATGTAAGTATGATAAATTTCAAAGCATGGAATGCACACCACAACATTACAGGTCGTACACATGAATGGGGTCAATGATTGTTTGCATCCACTTTCCTGGCACTCCTTGGATTTGTTGCACACAACAGTCTCTGCTGCCTGTCTTTCTGTTACTGTTTTTTCTACCAGGTGGTGGTGGGTCAGTGAAACAAAGTGGTTTAAGTTTAAGGTTTAATACCGACATCGATACCTAATTAATGTAAAAAGTCGTCGGTTGATCCACAAAAAACACTAAGTTTGCAGTGTTATGATACCGTTCACCAGGACAATTGATTTTCAAAACTTAAGGATCCGGGTAACGTCACAATTTTTTTTTCAATAAAATGCTTTCTGATCAAATTGTAACAGTTACGATTTTATCATGGCGGTTGGCTGCCATGCTAATAGATCGAGATTTTCACCATTGGTTCTATGTGATACAACACACCTCCGTTGGCTCGTTCTATGCCCACGTCAAAGCTGTTTATGATAATTAGTTAATTAACCAGTGAAAACAATCGATAAATTGCCTGTTACAAAGAATTCTGCCCATCAAATCCGACCGTTTGGAACTTCCTTTAGATTTAAACAGGCCTAGCTTAGTAGTAGCTTTGCAGGCCAGTTCATCCATTCTGCTTGGCTCTCGTTTCTCGATTTCTATACAAGTTCACTTCCGGAGCACTGTTTCAACACCTAAAAATAGCGGCTGATATTTTCCAGGAATCTCGCAAACTTATTACATCTGACCATTTCCGATTTTTCTCTCAGAAAAATTCTGAGTTGAATTGTCGACTACTATTTACAGAAGAATGTAGGTCTGGGCCAACTTTTAGTCATGCAATTAGTAGTGATCGATAGCACGATGATGTGCGTGAGGCCTATAATAGGCTTACATTACTTTAACAGAGCCTTTGTAGGCTTTATTTTGTTGGAGCAATAAAAGCAATTGACCTTGATAGTGATTGGATTTGACTATTTATGATTAAATACCTCCATTGTCTGTGTACTAATAACTAGGTGACTGTGACTAGTGCTGAAACTACCACTAGCACCCACCCCAATCCATCTGAGACCCACTTGTTAGATAAGAGAATTTTTCATACAACTATGAATATGTTGAGGCAACTACAATTTTTTAAAATCAAGTTTGTTTTTGATTTTGGTGTGACCAAACCTATTAATACTATTAGTATTAGCTGAATGGCACCAACCATCTACACACAATTAAGTGTTTCCTGGTTTAAATTTAAAGCTACCTCGTCAATGTTTAACTACAAGCTGCCTCCAGCCTAAACAAAAAGAACAGTGTTTATTCAGCTTTGTCATAGATATTTTTTTTAATCATAGACCTATATGTATTTATGAAAAAAAAAGGACAAGAATTTTTTCACCGCCATTGAGTGTCACCTCGGTTACATGTATTGAGTAATATCAAAATCAGATCACTTTCTGAAAGCTTAAAGAATTCAGAGATGTCACATTTAAAAGGCTGAGTATAATGGAATAATATTTTTGCTTTCCTCACTCAAAAGAGTTCCCTTCTTTCCTCCTTTCATTGGAAAGATGAGCACCCTGTTTTCCATGTAAACTTAGTTACTTGGTATGATGGTGCCTTAGCTTTCTGGCTTGTGTAGAGATCTACCTCGATCGTGTTAGGTGTGCATTCATTTCATTCAGCTGAACTTATAGGTAGAGTTGTTTAAGCCTTATTTATAGTCTGTGATGTCAAGAAATTTTTAATTGCTGAGATCTAATCTTGGCCAAGATCTAGATATAGATCTAACTCTATAATGGCTATAGTGGGTTTTATTGTAGGTAGGGACAGTATGATTTAAATTGAGCGATAGTCTGCCACCTAGATTCTAGAGCTAGTCTAGCTATAATGTACACAAGAGCATGGAGTACATCTACAGTATGTAGAAATAGTCTGGAGAATAAATTTGCTATCTCCTCCATCCAAGAGAGAGAATTAACACTTTTCAACCAACTTTATGCTTTTGTTGTTATTTATTGGTTTGTTGGTTTCTTTTTGCTTGGTTCAGAAAGGTTAATGTTTTTAGATGCCATTAATAAATAGACCTATTCATGTATATATATTTTCATTTTGGTTCATGAAATTTGATTGAAAATTTGAGTGTTCTTTTTGTCCTTACAACTCAAAATGACCTGATACTTGGTAATTTTTGACATGCCTTATAAACCTTGATTCTTATTGAAATGAGTGCATGAAAACGGCACCCTTGATGTGGCATTTTAGAAATTTTTCTCAGGTTCCTGTGACATCTCTGAGAATTGATTCTGTGTACAATAAATAAATTGAAACATTTTATTATTAATACTACGCTTTTTGTTTCATTGCTGTTATAATAGTGGTGTTGTATTTAAAAAAACAAAAGCAACAAAAACCCAAACAGTGTTAGCGTTACATTTGTTGTCTACTGTTTGGTTTTGATTCTCTAAATGCTCTGAAATAATTTAAAGGCTGAGCATAAATCTAGAATATATAATATATACTGGACAATCCAAAAAAAAAGCATTCCCAGCTTTGATGCATTAGTAAAACTTTTAAGGTATTGAAGGAACTGAATTTATTCCTTGGTAGATTACAGAATAAAGTACACAACATACATTGATCATGAAACATGAAAATATTTAAATTGAGCAAAAATAAACAAAGTTAAAATTTTATTTACAAGACCAGTCAAAAATTCCAATAACTGATTTAATGAAATCAAAGAAGCTTTAGACTAATTTTTCAATTTCTCATTCTGCTCAGTCTCCAATCCTGTATTTTAAAAAAAATTCCAAATTGAAATGAATTGATCTAATTTCTTGGAAGGGAATTGAATCCCTACGCTCTGGAAGTCTGTGCATTGCATCTGCATTGTGTCCTTTAGTTTTGAAAAAGTTTCCTTTCACACCTTTAACTCATTGATGGCAGCTATAGCAACATATATGATCTGACTGCATTGTTGACAGACGACTGCAGTTGCAGCCCGTACGATCTCAATCTTTGGATTTTCCCCCCTCAAACTCAAGTATAACAGTTTCAATGGCAGCTGGCTCATGCCATAGGACTAAAAATATTATCTTTTGTCATAAGGTTTTCTGTCATCAAACTTGTTACTAATATATCAAACTGCTTTTTCTCATGTAATATTATATGCTTAATGTTTTGCTTGTAAAAAAT
>JAOWAY010018142.1:0-12449 GCA_028565895.1 Goniobranchus geometricus
GGAGAAAGATCATTTCGGATATCTAGATCCCATACACCGAAAGGTAGAATGGGAATTTGAAAAAGAAAGAAAGAAGTACTAATGTTCCCCGTACTTTCACATTCTGTCAGTGCTCCTGTCCAGTGGAATAATCTTGATGAATGCAGTAGAACCTCCCTTCAATTGACCTTTTTGATAAAGTTTAAAGATCGTCCTTTTTGGAAAAGCTTACTTTAACTGACATTAAATGTATAATGATTTTGTCTAATTATGAATTCCCTCACTATTTCAGTAAACTCCTACTTTTTAGATTTATTTATACTTATACCATACTTTTCATGTGCGGTGCTCTGAGCTCCCTTTACCTGGGAGGAAGGGCGCCCTATGAATTCAAATTATTATTATTCCTAAATTGTAACATTGATTTTTTTTAAAATGCAAAATCAGAGTATTTCATAATTTCATTTCATAATGTAAAGAGGAATGGCATTCAGGTAACCTCAACTTCAGCTACTACATTAGTCACCTCTCTTTTTACTACTCTGAATCATCTTTCTAAAACTTTCTTTCTTTGACTCAGCAGGTGTTTTCTGTCAAGACAGCCTCTTCAATGCCCTGTCCTGCATGCTAACTTCTGGAATATTCTTTCTATACAACTTTTTGGGGGTCTTTTCTGTTTTGTTTTGTTTTTGCTTGATAGAACCATTTTCAGAATTTTTCATGTCATTATTGTGGTTTTCATCATTATTTGAATTAGACCCACATCTCAGTCTGAACTCTCTCCTTTTTCCTCCAAGCCTGCTTACTTGATGTTTTCAAATCATGTGTTTTCATTGTCTTCTTAGCTTGTCGCATACATTGAGGAGTCTGTCATCTCTTACTTACCTTTATTCTTCAAATAGAAAAAACAAAATTTTAATTAAAGAATTTTCACATGACATGAATGAAAAAAATTGAGGTCTACTGGATTTTCTTTTATATAGGAAGGCCTACAGAAATCAGAAATCACTACACAGCAGTCTTCCTTTATGAGAACAGTAGCAATATCTTGTCTAAAAGAGTTATTGATTCATTTGATGTACAAAGTTTATCCATTTTCTTAAATTGTACTTGTTTTTTTTTCTTCTCTGTGCAACTGCAGCATTTATTGATGATGTAATATCTCTTAATCTGTAATAGGAACACATGTCAACGTTTGGTCTGATTGCAGTGAAAAGATCTGTGCTTCATTTATTCTGCAGCTTAATGGATGTGCCAAGAGAAAGCTGTCCAGCATGGCTGAAACATTAACTTTACTCTGCTCCTTCTGGCTTTTCTCAGCTGTTGCCATCGTTTTCGTACATATCATAATGTCAACAGCTTTTCACCATGTTCCAGAGTTTGTCAAACAACTCTATTATTTTGGGAAACTGAAGAAATCTCTTGCCAAAAAGCAAGGAATGGAATTTTTGTTAGTTCCCAAACGGTATGCTCATAATGATAAATTTCTGTAGATTCTTTTGTAACATATGAAGCTTGGAAATGTGTAATACATTAAATTTAAATTTTGACTTTGCTTTTAGACTTTAATATAATCTTATGGATTTATATCCTTTGAACCAGAAGATGTAACAAGGAAGTTACTGTGAAGAATTTTTTTTTTTTTTAAGTGTATCATTAACAGTGATTAAGATGTCTTCAGTCCAAATCATCATTTATTTCTTTAATTTTAATTTGTTCATTTTACCTAATCAAGGTCCTCCAAAAGTTAGAAAGTTACAATTTCAAAACCACTTTTTTAAATTTATTAAAATAGATAACTAAGAACATCATTTTCTTCCCCATTTAGATGGTTTGTACATTTCTATTGCCTTGGACTCATCATTCACAGTCTTGTTTTGATGTCTACTTTTCTACATATATTTGAGTGGCTATCTTTAAGTGACTGGTTGCCACAATTTTCATGTTTGCAGTCTTCAATTAATAAGCCAAGAGGTAAGCTTTTCTGTCTTTTTCCTTTATCTCTTAAGAATCTTCTGAGTGTGAATTTATTTGATTGACATTATGGCTTGCACAGCCATCAGTTCCATGGTGTTCACATTAGCTTGACATTAGCCATAGTATGATGCCATCGCTTGGCTAGGGGGACGGCCGTGACAGGTCTTTTGTGTGAATTAAATTGACAAAGTGTCTCTTCCTACTACTACGAATAGCTCTCAAGTGAATATGGCTATTCGTAGTACCACTATCGCAAACGCTCTTTTGAAGTGAGGGTGAGCTAACGACCTAGGCCTATTTATTATCATCATTGAGAAGTCATCGTTTAAAGAGAAAAAAAAGAGAAAGGAAAGGAAGAATTATTTAAAAAACAAAAGGAAAATTCACTAGATTTATGCTTTTTTTTTTCCAAAACGTCCACCAGATCAAAAGATTTTGTGAAAAATCACCAGATCCAGTGAAAAAGGCCTGTTTAGACCAAGTTTAATCAAAGTGATCAGGTGCCGGAGCAAGCGAAAGAGAAGGAAAGGAATGAATGGCGGTAGAAGATTGGTTGTACCTGTCAAAACACTTTTTTTTTATGATTGCATTTGAAGTGAAAATTTAATAAGATAGTAATAGTAGAGATTATTTGATGTCTTGCATAATTTGTAAAATGGATGTTGCTATACATAGAAAAGAATTCTGTTGTAAAATATTTCAGCGAAAAATTACACGCATGAATGTGGATGTACGGAACAGTACTAGTACCGGCCTCTGTACTTATATATCATCAGTGTAGACTAGAGTGGCAGGCTAATCGACCATTTCATTTGAGCAACAAAAGGCTAGCCACTCGACCTGGAGCAGCTTGCCACTCCAAAATGTGAAAAGGCCTAGTGTGGTTGTCTGTTCTCGACCAAATCGCGATGTTAGACTTATAGATTCATAATCCTATATGTCCATGCTGGGTTGGCCTACATGTTATATAATAATAGATCCATGCTTCCACTCCTCTTTCTCCTACTACAACTACTACTACTACTACGACTACTACTTCTACTACTACTACTACTACTACTACTACTACTACTACTACTACTACTGCCTCTTTCTGTGGTAAGTAGTTGTTGTATTCCGTAGCAGTATCAAAGAGCAAAGAGTCTAGGCTCTTTAGTACTAGATCTAAATCTAGATAGTAGGTAGTTGGATGACGGTAGTAGGAAGGACATTCCAGGACAGGCCTCTTGCTATTCATAGAGGTAGGCTACGGTACCGTACTACGGATACTGGATGGGTTTGGTTAGCCTATAGGTCCTAGGCTTGGAGGAAGATTAGGCCTATAGCCCTACTATGACAAGGGTATTGAAACTCGCTTCCGTCGTGCTTCTTATAAGGTATAGATTCTAGATCTATTTTTGGAAGCCGAAGTAGGCAGACAATGAGGGTACAGCAAATCCCGTTGCTATTTACAGTAGTCCTACGAAAACTGCTATTTTTAGTAGCACTTTGCATAGCCGGGGACAATATGGCCGAAGAGGCAAGGAAAGCACCTTTGCTATTTATAGTAGTACTACAAATAGGAGCAGCCTTAAATTTATGTTGTAATTTATTCCATGTCTTTACCTCCCCTGATCAAGAAATAAACTGATGTGATATGTGTTGAATTTTTTTGCTTCATTTTGCTCAGTTGTCTGGGGGTTTTTTCTTGTTAAACAAAATTGGGGGTCAGGTTGGGGGGCAAAAAATATTTTTGGACACCAAGCATTCTTGGTTCAAGGACTAATGTGTGTTGTTATAAATTCTTATGCAAAAGTATTGTTCATCGTTCCTGTCTCTCTTATCCATTCTCATTTTTTGCTATCACCTTCCCCATCCTAACCCCACATAAGAACACTTTCCAGTCCAGCCTTAGCTTACATATCCACCAATTACTTAAGATGAGATAAGACTCAGTTGTTGTGGTCGCATTCATCCTTGGTTTGCAGGATGTGTGAATTGGTTGTCTGCTCTTGCCTGGTACTGTTCATTTGAGTCTTCTGTCCCTTTGTTTGAATGTGTGTACACCCAGTCAGACAGTGAAGCCCCGGCAGCATGATGGCATCCAGTCGTAACCATCGCATTATCAGGATTGTATTGGTTAGGTTACTTAATAGATGTTGCTCTCAAAATTCTGGAAGAAATTTATTCTCATCATTCAAATTGACTGGGGCGCTGAGTGAAACCCCATGATGCTATCAATGAATTTTGTATAGGAAAACTTCTTTCACAGCCATTAAAGATTTGCTTTTCATTACAGTCATTTTGTCTTTGGTAGTGACATTATTCCACACGAACTTGCATATGTGGATGATAGAGCACCTGAATAAAGTCAACTTTCATTTGAATAAAAGTAAAACTGAATTTACAACAATTACGAAAAACGATGACAGCTGGAGAAAGATAAAGAAAGCTGGATCACTCCTTAGAGACAATGAAGATATATGTAGCAGAAAACAACTAGCTAATACAGCAATTCATGAATTTAATTCGGTTGGCTAAGAAAAGGCTACATAAAGCAACTCATCAGAATCAACCTATTCAGAACAATCGTACAATCTGTCCTCCTATACAAATGTGAGATATGAGCACTTACAAAACAACACGAGCAAAAGCTTAACACCTACCACCAGAAACAAATCCATATAGTTTTAAATGTCAGATATCCACCAAAGATTGAAAACAAATCCCTGGACAAGAAACCAAAGAAGTCCCTTTATTTCTCACGAATTTAGGGAGAACGTGGAGACTGTTCTTACACATTTTAAGGCAAGATATGCAAACCCCAGGAGAGCAATCACTGACAGCAAACTTTCACAAAGAGAAACCAAAATACACTGGCAGACAAAAAATATCAATCATAGCAACTTTAAGACATGCCCTGAACAGTTTACCAGATTCTGCCGCACTCCAACTAAAATCAATCTCCGACCTTGAGGAGTTGTGACACATGGCAGAAAATCAGACTGAATAGAAATACATCACCAAAATAATATATGAAACAGTGTGACAACTATTCAACAGAAGGGCCATAAATCAAGCCATTGACATTATCATCTAAAATGCTTACAATGTACTACATCAAAGATATATCCCTAGCACAAAGATATAATCTCTATCCAAATCAAAAAATGTTGAGGTTTGTTTACTGTACAGACGTAGAATTGGCATGGAGGAAACTTTTATTTTTCTTTAAATTGTATTTTAGATTATGTTGATGGTAATTTTGCTCACGTTTATGTCCCTCCTCCCCCTCCCACTTTTTTTTTCTTCTTTTAGTTTATTGTTTCAAATCTTTAAAATGATTGTTTACAATTAGGTCTACTTAAGGAGACACTAGATTTTTCCAGGTGATTTTAGGCTGAACACAGTAAGAACAATTTATCGAGATTTTTTTCTATATTTCAAGACTTTGCTTTCTTTTCTCTTTTTTCCCCCCACAGATAGATTATGGTTCTCCACTTTAATTGTCATGCTCATGGAGTGGTTTCTGCTGTTCCGACGTTTATACGAATGTCTTTTCATCAGCTCTTTTTCCAACAGTACAATGAGTCTGGTGCACTACTTCTTTGGCATTTCTCTTTACTCATCATTTGGAATAGGGCTTTTATTGCGAATGGACTTGGACAGCCATGATTTGGGTAAAAGCTTCATTTGATTCTATAGGTGTTATTTATGCTGTGGGAGAATTGACTCGGGTATTGAAAAAGGTAGTACAGGAGAGTAGAAAACAGACTTCAGAAAAGGATTGAAATAATCAAAACAAAGCTGAGACAATGAATATGGAATAAAATGAAAGGATAAAGGTTTTAATGGAGTCCATGGGATATTATAAGTATGATTCTTTTGATGAATAAATTCAATTTTATTTCTCCCGAAGTTTTTGCTCTCGTATTTATCAAATTTGATACTCATCCATGAAATCTTTAAAGTGTAATACCCTTAAGGAGAATTCCATTGTCTTTCTGTATCACATTCTGCACTTTCATGATACTTAGGCTCTTCGTAGACATAAATGAAAAGTGCTTCACCAAATATGGAATAGCGCCCACTTTGTTCTTTGCACGATGTTGGCCCTCATGACCTTTCGACACCAGGTCAACCAGCTGTTGCAACCTGTAGCAGCTGGGGTGCTGACGATTGTAATCTGCCATAATTATTTCTTATTTGTCTTGTCACCTGAGATTTATGGGATTATCAATGCCTTTTTGAATCTAATTGAAGTGGAATTAAACTTCCTGAGATAAGTCTGTGAAGATTTGTGTTCATATCATGAACTGTCTTAAGTACTGGTACTAGAATGTAACAGAGGGAATGAAAAAATTTATACTTCTGATAAAGTGTACTGAAAAAGTACAGTGTGAAAAATCAAGAAAGAGGTAACATTACTTTATCACAATGTATTTTACCAGACAGGTCTAAGTATAGTAGAAGAATGTAAAAAATGAGACAAAAATTGTGCCCCAGGAATGTTGTAATTTAAAAAAGAAACAGATGCAGTTTGATTATCCCTCTATTTTTTTTCTCTGGGTGATTTATGTCCTTTTTAGTTGTAATTGACATCTGGGCATTTTAAAACAATAAGTTAAGAAATAAATAAATACTTCTGTGGGAAAAGAGTGTGCCAATGATCTTTTTCATTTATGGAACAGATATGAACAATTTACATTTCAAACCTGTTGACAACATTTAATCATAATAGGATTTTAAAGTTTAATGCTTTCATCCTATTTCATTGTCTTTCCACTCCAGGTTCTGTTCAGCTCAGTGACAGTATTTTGTGTTTGATGGGACTTTCACTTTTCACTGCTGCATCTTTTGGGCAGCATAAGAGCATGATTACTTTTGCAGCCTTGAGGAGTAAGAAAAAAGGTAAGCATCCAGAAGGGGGAATGACGTAAAAGTGTTCATGGCACATCACTAAACACGCAGCCTGCCCAAATACATGCTCAAGATTTCTTTCTCCTGACCATCATGTACTTATATAAATCCTTTTGCTTCCATTTCAATCTTCACTTTATTTTGCTTTCTGAAGATAAGGATGACACTGCTGCTGACAACCTCAGCATTGTTTAGTCAGATTTTTCCTTCTTTCCTGGATGGCATTACCAATATTTAAAACAGAAAATTATGTATTCAACTGAAAGTGTACAATCCCCTGTGTATATGTATATATGCACAGCTTGAATGGTGGTTTTTAAACCAGATGCCTTAGTGTCTGAGCATCTGTCTGGGAACTGGGCGGTTGCAGCTTTAGTCCCTAGCTGAGTCATACAGAATACTTGAGAATTTCAATATAGTGACTGTCTCGCTTGGCCCTCGTCTCGTTTAGCTCTCTGCTTTATGAGAACAGTTCTAAGACCAGGCAGCCTGATGTCAGTTTACTGTGACTGGGTGAGTCATTCAAGATGTTCTATACCTTAGATGATATGACCTTCAATTTTGAAAAGTGATGTTAAACCCACATAAAAGGTGGTGTTTGCTTGCTTACTGATGCTAAATGTATTCAGAAGTGAGTATGAGTTCGTGTGTTTACTCACCAATGAGAGATATGGATTGGATACAGATATTTGTGAAATGAAGCCAAATTTTATTTGATTTTTCTTTACACTAGTTTTGTGAGCTTTTCATTGAGACATAGGAAACTGGTTAAGGTTTGATACAGGTCTTTGATTCTTATTTGTATAGGACTCACGAAATAATCAGATTGCCGGAGTTCACTTTAACATCTTGATAGATTAAAGTTCTCATGACTTTCCGACTCTCTTGATGGATTATGGCAACTCATAGCTATACTACAAGAGTGGAGGACGCATATGGCATATAACAGCCTGTATGTCAGCTCAATCGCCCACCCATGTGTGTTTCCATTGCATGCAGTTGTAGAGAAGTGGGGGGTGTCAATTGACAGTTTAAACGCCTCCGTCATCTACAGGCCTATTTGTGGCAAATGGGATTGGTCATGATTCCAATTAGCCAGCCCAGAGGAGATGGTGAAGGGGGCTGGACAAGACATCGCACGTCTTTAGCTCTGTGAAAAGGCACAGTGCTCATGTGTTGTCTGTCTGCAGTCTAACAGCCTTTTCTTTCTCAGCTTTCCATCCTATCGCGTCGCTGTTAATTAGGAGTCATCGCTACTTTGTTCATTTTTATAGATCTGCTGTTATCAATTTGATCATCAACGTCAGCTTTCCCTTATTATCTGTTTTGTTTCTGGCTTACTCCATAAATCAATTGCAATGGTATCCATCTCATTTAAGATCCTGCCCTTTGGCTATGATTGCTAATAACAAGAGTCGGCTATAATGAGTAATCACATCTGTCCCAACGATTTCGTTGTAAGTTATGTCCACTGTATTGGTTACTTCCCTTACAGTACAGGAATGCTGATTTAATATTACTGAAAACAAATACATAGTGTGTATTTATACAAATTCATGAATAGATGGTGTGGTCACTGGCACAATGGGTCGTGAGTTGGGCTCGCAACCAAATGGTTTGATTCTTGGTAAGGACATTATGACATAACCGTTGGCAACTTGGGCAATGTTATTGACACTTATTGCCTCTATTTCACAGACAGTTTATTCCCACAGCTGCTGACACTCAGCTTTTGGTTCAAAGCCAAAAGATCAATTTTCCATCGGAGATGAATAGTGGTAATTTTTTGATATGACAAGAATATTTTATTAGGTGATTTATGTGAAATAGATGCAAATAAAATCTTTAAGTTTGTCGATGTGAAACTGACAGTGAGAATATTTAAGGTGTGGTTATTTATAATGTGAGCAATTATTTCTGTGATGGCAGTGGACAGGGCTCTGTGAAAAATTGCAATCTGTTCCTTTCTGAGGGCTTGTCCCAGGTTTTTGTCATTTTGATGAAACTCAAACCTGCCAAATGAAAGGGCTGTCATGCGACTTCTGATTTATGAAAATAGTAAATCATAGAAACAAGCAGATTTTAGTGAAACTCCAATAAGGACAGAGAGAAGAAAATACAAAGGAAAGAACATAGGAAAGAAATCTTGCACCAAAAGGAATCAAACTTGGGATGTCAGCACTCTCTACTTTGCTGTGAAAAGCCAACACAATACTACTCAACTTGTAATGTTTCTTTATGAAAGTAGAGAGGTATGTCATACGCAAGCTTTTATATCAATAATATTGTCCCTCTGCCTTTCATTTATTCTTTCATTCTTTTAGCTTTCAACATCTGATAATGGATATTTTGGACTAACAGGGCTTTATATAGATCTTTTGTCTCATGCCCTAATTAGTGGTATTTTAATACAGATTTGACATAGTGTCATGCAATAGCCAAAGTCAAATCTTTTCATTTTCATTAAGATTTCATTATCATTGATGCCTTTCATCCACATGGGTCGTATACCTGAGTGCTGATGGTCTGACCAAGATGTCAGCTGAAATAAATTTTGTTTTTTGAGGTAGCAGTCAGTAATTGGAAATAACTGGTAAAAGAAAAAGTGAAAAAAATGGCTTGCGCGCACATAGCACTCACATGTACTGTGAAACTAATCATCGTCAGGCCACATGGCCATATCTTAAACACTCTATAAGTATTGCTCTTCTTAGTCCTGATGTATTTTTTTATTTCAAGCCTTTTTTTTAAGCACTGTAGCTCAGTGGTAGAGAGTTGGCTTACTGACCAAGAAGCAACAGGTTTGATTTTCCATACAAGCAGACACATGCCTTTCTTTTCCTGAAGCAAGAAAATTTACCCATTATTGCTTCACTCGCCCCAGTTTAAAATGGGTACAGCTTTGGCTAGAAAAGTACTCTGCAATTAGACCTGGTCCTTTTCAGAGAGTGTAGGATAAATTATCTGTCACTATCCGCTTCATGGTATAGAATCTAGAAACCGGGGTAAGCTCCGGCCCAATGAGCCATTTTGACTTGGAAAGGACTACTTTTTTTTTTCAACCATAGTGATTTTCCCCCCTTTTTTTTCTCTATGTACAAGGCTTCATCTCTATTTGATTTTTTTCCACAGATAACCCCAAACTAGGTCACTACATACCACAGGGCCACCTTTTTGAATGGATATCCTGCCCACACTATTTGTGCGAGATACTTATTTACTTAAGTATGAGTCTTGTATTTGCTATGGGGGACTTGTATCTAAATTCTATTTTAACTTTTGTCACATTCAATCAGATTTTATCAAGTGTGATGGTGCACAAGTGGTATAAGAATAATTTTGCAAATTACCCTGATAACAGAAAAGCTCTAGTACCTTATGTCTTGTGATGAGAAATGCTTACTTCAGACCTTAGTCCTTCTCCTGTACCAAAGTTACTTCAGACCCTCACAGAACAGTGTATGATGATCAATCACTCATCACCGTCATTCCTCAGCATCACTATAGGCCTCTGCAGACCGTGGTTGCTGCAGTACTGTTCACAATCTTCTGTCAATTTTACCTGTTCCTGGTTTTTCTTCTTTTGTTGATAGGCGCCGTTTATGAGGCGTCTTGGGTATTTACGAACAGTTCACAGTTATGAGGAGAGCAATGAAAGAACGTGTGTTTCAAGATTTCATGATGCCGGAAGAGAGCCTTTTTTACTTTATTCTCATTGGCTGTCTGGTCTCACAAGAGTCTTCGTCTCTGTATGATTATGCGATCGTCATATTATCATTATGTAATTATGCTATACATCAAAATCCTTTTTTCCTTTTCTTTTGAAAGAAGATGTAATATCACCAAAAACAAAAATGTAATAGCGCTCAACAAGGATACAACCGATTGACACAAATAAGTATGAAATTAATTTACCAAAATGGATGAAATGACATTACGCCAACATTGAATTATTAAAACATTCATTAAAGTTAAGAAATGCAATATTAATAAATAAACACCTTGTGTACAATAGCAGAATTGTTGTGTCTAGTAGTAATATAAGTTTGTTATTTCTATCAATGCCCTTGAGGGTATAAATGCTCATTTTGCTCCTTGAAATTGTGTATCCAGTTTTTACCTAGGAATAGTGAAGTGATATAAAAAAAAAAGGCAATCTTTTGTTGTCTCCCTTTAGAGCTTACTTTAGTGTCTAGTCCGGTCCCTAATGAGTATACAGTGCACGGCTGTTAACAGGCGGCAACTTAGTTGTACGCTAGCGAGGGGCCGCTCCCGGTAATCTGATATCGTGACCAGGGCAAATTCCTGAGGTTACGGTAATTCCCATTTTGTGTAAGCTCGTCAGTGGGGTTTGCGTTTTGACTTGTACCAAATGGTGTAAATAATAAATGTAAACAGTGTATCACATATCAGTTACACGAAATCCTCTACAAAGAGAGAATACATCATATTACACATACTGAGTGCACATTTGAAGGCGTATTATATAAATTATGACCTGTATGAAATGATAAAGGTATGTTGGTGTTGTAAAAAAAGCCATGGGCACCTTGGGTGTCATCGTATTATATGTCAAATAAATATATGATCTCCCCTATACAGGTTCACAGAATTTTTGTGAATGAAAGTCAAAAGAATGAAGTAAGTAATGAACTTTATTTCATTATTGACAAGTTCTAGGAAGGCAAGTTATCAGATATCGAAGTTATCACATTGATATCCAATGGTTTTACACAGTGAACGCTCTAAAGAACGCACATGAATGATACTAAACATCGATTACAAGCATGATATTATTATATCCCATCTTTAATTAGATTTACAAAAGCAAAGGATGTTTACATGTTTGTTGTGTTTGGTGAGTATTACCTGAGTGCCTTGAGTAAATCAAATGAGTATGAAGTATGCAGATGTGATTGGTACTTAAAATGTGTCTACAACGTTTAGCAATTGTCTGTCAATTTGCTTTATTTTCCTTCGTTGGATAGGTGGTGAACATGCAATCAGATCAGGTGATGATTGAAGGGGCTATGATGTGACTATCAATTTTAATTAACTGTGACTATTTTCACAACCTACGGGCTCTTTACGCAAGGAGTTCGCTATTATGGGCTAGGCCTAAGTTTATCTCAGGCGTCCATCGTTACATTTCGAAGAACATCGATATTTCAAGTATAAATACTTCAACATTTAAACCAAATCTTGATCTAAATCTATCTCAATGAATTTGATAAGATCTCGACCTACATTCTATTGTACACACGCTAGCCCTCATAGACGCAGTTAGATCCAGATCGAATATAGTAATATAGGTCTAGAAGTGGGATCTATCATGAATTAACGCTCACTCAGACAGAGGGAGAGAGAGACAGAGAGAGAGGGAGAGAGAGATGGGGGTAGGAGGGGGGGGGGGTGCAGGCTTGAACAATCCATGGCGTGGGGCGAGGAGCAGTGGAAGGAAAACCGGGCATCGGGAAGGATGTGAATAATGATATTATATCATCTTGAGACCGATAGTGAGAGTGAAAAAAACAACGTCCCACTTGTTTAGGAACCAACGGCACAAGTCAATCAAGAAGAAACTGTTTGTTTGC
>JAOWAY010018252.1:0-12447 GCA_028565895.1 Goniobranchus geometricus
CATGCCTGGTCAGTGGCAGAGGGCCTAGATTCTGCTCTTCTCCCCAGCTGGAGAAGTCCCGGGTCCCCCACGGGGATTTCAATTTATTTTCACAGGTGAACAACTTTTATTGCAAATAAAGTCTAAACAATAAAAAACCAAAACAAAAAAAAAACAAATACAAAAAACACACCCCACCCCCAAAGAAAAAAAAAGAAAAACCAACAAAAGAATGTTAATGACGCTGTAGGAATAATTCAGGGTCCAGAAATCGAGGTCATAATCTCAAAGTGTTGAAATTTGAACAGTCTATCCTAATTCCTCTCTCCCTCTTCACTCAGTCATTCAAGCAAGAAGTAGAAGTCAGTCACTTTTTTTTAAAGAAAGCCAAGTAAATGCATTTTTGCTCTGTACGCGCAATCTCTTCCCTATCATCACTACAGAGGAACTCACTTCAGCTGCCCATTTCAATTTCAAGTTGAAGCCACGTGCATTGTATCTTCTTATCATGGCATCCAACAATTTTGTTAAAAAAGAAAGTGTCCGTCTCTGGAAAAAAAAGTTGCCATTATTGAAGAGGCTGAAAAGAAAGCCAACTCAAAAGCAACTATTTGTAAGGAGTTCGACATGCTCTCTGGCTCACTTTACACTATTGTAAAGGAGAAGGACAAAATAATGGCGGCCTATGCCACCAACAAATTTACACCGAACAGAAAAAATACAAGACGACCAGACATGTGTGTTGTAGACCGTACTCTCTTTATTTGGTTCACCGAGGCAAGAAACAAGGCAGTCCCAATTTCAGGCCTTATCTTAATGGAACAGGCGAAAGAATTGGCTGATGGTCTAGGCATGCATGATTTTAATGGTAGCATTGGATGGCTCACTCGTAAAACCCAACAGGGAATCTTGATGCAGACTTTATGTGGAGAGTCAGCATTTGTTGCTATAGATACCACTGACAACTGGAGGGAGAGCCAACTGAAATCAGTGTTAGAGGACTATGATCAACAAAAGGGGGAAATATTTGGCCTCTACTGTTGGCTATGAGAAAGCAAAGAAGGCATTGGCAAACCCCCAGGAACTAGAAACAAGGCACGTTACAAATGTGACAAAATTATATGTTTACCCATGTCTTGAGGGCTTTAAGACTAAGGACTATTTTGCGTATATATTGCTTATTTTTGATTAAGATTAGAAGACCTTTGCTGCAATTTTCATTATAGACTGTTATAATATGTGACCATTGTTGAACTTTCTAAAAACCTACAGAATTCAAATATTCATTGCACTCAATCTATTCATTTTTTCTCAAAATCACTTGATGACAATAAAAAACTGAATTTAAACTTTTGAACTTGTTATTTTCATTCATTTGATCGAAAAAGAGCAGGAAGCTATCAAAATCCAATAGGAAGTGTATTATTTTCTCAAACAACGTACTCTTCCTTGCTGGAGTCAAGTTGATGAACTTTTAAAATTCTTTCGTTTAGAGCTGCAAAGCAATGTTACAGATGAGAAATCCAATTTCATTTGTCATTTTATTCATTTGATGAATGCTCCAAGAAACACTTGTATTTATAGATCAAAAGATCTGCTCCATGTCTTTTCTTGGAATTCAAACTCCAGCTGCCTGTACAGTCAATTAAGAAATTACATACCTCTTCCCTGAATTTCAACTCTTCCAAAAATAACCTCCGTATCAACACATTTGATGAAACTCTGCTGTTTCGAGGTGGTGAGGAGAGAAATAAGTTTTGTATTCTAATTGTTGATGAAGTTTATGTGAAAGCTTCATTAACTTACCGAAGCATTACTGTGTAGGGAAGAGCTATTGACAAACCAGATAAAGTGGTAACGGCCCTTTTATGCATCATGATAAAATGCTTTTGTGGTGGTGAAAAGTTTATGTTGACATTATTTCCTTGTCATGCCCTTACAGCAGCATTCCAGTTTCGACAAATTCAAAATGCAATTAAACTTAAAGAAGAGTTTGGTGGAATAGTAATATAAATGATAACAACCGAATCAATCAATCTTTTTGTAGAATGTTTCTCCTGAAAACTGAGAAACCATGGCGAGTAAAGTGTTCCTGTCAACAGTTGTGCCTTTCAACCTTTTCTTCTCTTTGATTCTGTTCAGGTTTTCAAAAACATCCAAAACATCTGAATAAAAGAAAACAACAACCCTTGCTTTTTTCCAGTGATGAATCTGGTGTATCCCAAAAAGAAAAATGGTTAGACTGCAAATACCTTTACAGCCATGAAGATAAAATTCTTCTTAGTTGTCTGATCTCAAACTTTCCACACTGGACCCCAGTGATATTGACAACCAGAAAGTTTTGCTCGCATTGTGTATTTTTTCAGAGAAAACCAGCTCTGCTCTAAACGCATATTCTTGCTCAACTGAATCAGCAAAATCAACAACTGCATTTGTCTGTTACAGTATGTTCATCAGAGAGACCCAGAAAAAAAAAAGAGCCATGCAAGATCTCACAAGCTCCGAAGAAATCAAGGTTTTGAAAAACATGGTCTCGAAAAGCAAGACAGATGCAAATAATAAGGCCAAAATTCACTCCATGACTGTTCTGTTGAAATGATTATGAGACATTTCTCACTTACCACACTGCAGCACCTATTTATCACTCTTGGATTTTTCTAACAAAATGACTTAAAACAACATTTTTTAACATTTTAGGATGGCAGTGGGTGTAATTTTATATGAGTGTGGAAGATGTCTCTCACAGCCAAGCCATTGACAGGGCACAGCTCTTCTTAAAGTATAATCCCAATTAAATTTATGTACTGATTTTTCGGTATCACACCATTTGTGTAATCTCTGTAAAAAGTTATTGACAGATTTTGAAATTTCAATTCTATACAACTTGTCCTTTGTCTCTGACAACCTATGAACAAAATGGCATTAAGGTACAGTGGATGATACTTTGCTGCAAGACAATTTCTGCTTGCGAATCAGCAACAGATCATGATGAAAATGTAGAAAGTCAGTGAAGTAATTGACCATGGTGGGCTTGCTTGGCATATGCAATATGCAGCAATTCTTACAGTACTCTGCTATGTGTATGCTTTCTTTCAACACCCTTAAGATTTGAGTTGAAGGAAGAGAATGAATTGTCAACATCTTCAAGGATTTCCCTGCCATGTATCACATTTATGTTGAATTATGCAGTAGATCATTAACAAGAGTTGTCAAAATACTAATGAAGAGGTTTTACAAGCGCCAAGTAAGAAACAAAGTAGCACAACAAAAGTTGCAAAACTGTCTTTAACAAATGTCAGCTCTTGATAAATCGGATGTATGGAGTAGTCAGTTGTGAGTATTGTAAGTAATTAAAAAAAATAATTGAGAATTTATCTTTCTTTTCTTCTTCCCTCCTTGCTTCTGCTGTTGTTGTTCTTTTCCTAGTTTATAATTTCCTTGTTAATGCTGTTATTGTCTTTTTTTTTGTTTTGAAATTGCCTTAATCATTGTCATTGTTTTTAGTGGTGGGATTGTTGCAGTTTTGATAGATGATAGAAGGGCAGAAGTATATGAGCCATTCTCAAAAGGTGACCGGGTGCATATATGAAATTTGTTTGAGTTGAAAAGAGTATCCAATATAAAGCAAGTTTAAACAAATTTGGTACCAAAATTACCCTGACATTTCGTAGAAATACATAAGTTAAAATCAAAAGATATCTCTTAACCACTTTAAGTTGGGGATGATAATCATTCCTGAAATCGGCGATATTGACGGACCCGTTTTGTCTCATCGTTGGTGACGTCATTTGAGATATTTATATTTTTGCTTATAAATGAAGTAATCATATATTTTTTGCATGTTTTGCCTTGCCTAATGAAGAAATTCGCAAAATAAAGCCTTATTTGCACTTTCCATACTGTTGTTGTGTGTTATTTTGTGTTTTGAATTCTTGTTCATGTACGACATCATGTGTGTCAAATGTGCCGGTCAATTCAAGGATAGTTCTCTAAAATGAAAGAGCCGTCAGAGCATGGCTTTAACCATCTTGAACAAGTATAAGGGTTTCTTTTATGGTATGAAGCGATAGGTATGCCTCAGTCTTGTTTACATTCAATATTTTCATAGTCGGTCAAAGTACGTCGTACAAGAAATCGCAGTCCACTAAGTAGATCCGATTGTGAGATCAGTCCTATTTTTAGAAAACGAAACTACTAAAGGCGGAAGTTTCGAATTTGGTAACATCTTCACAATTTCTCGCACTATTCGAGAGTAAAGGTCGAACAAAGAGTGTCAGTCATCAGTCACAGTGCACCACTTCATGTCGTACAAGCAACATCACAGGAGAACGTCGTACATGATGTATAATCATGCCACTCCCGTACTTGATATCAAGTGAACGTTAGGTGCAGCAACCAGCATTTATTTCATGTTCACAGAGACAGATATTTTGAGCGAAACGGTTTCTACGATGATGCAGTGACTGCTGTGACTGGTTTTAGGTGAGTAGTGACCTACTATTTTAGTCTGTCAGATCTGTCGTACAAGAAATCTGTGTTTCCCATTCCGTGTGTCAATTTGTCGTACTAGAAATCTGGCTTTTCTTCTAGTCTGCCACTGACGTCGTACATGTCATTGATGTCGGTCAAAACGTCGTACATGTATATATGTTACTTTTTATTTTCCTCGCTAAAGGCAAATATAAATTCATTTTTTGCCACATTGTAAGATTTGATATTGTGGAAAGGAAAACAGTATAACAGCGGGCGGGAAACGTTGGAAAGGATTATTTCATGACCACGTGGTAATGGTACGACCATGTCACAATGACACACTCACAAATAAAGAGACAGTCAGGAGGCTGGTTTTTTATGAGTCAATGATAAATGTTAATCCAGACAGTATCAATCAATCATGAGATATAAGGTCTAGAAAATCTAGAGATAGAGATCTAGATCTAGATCTAGTTAATGAGTTAAATGTGTTTTAAAAAGATTCTGTATTTTGTGGCTTATTGTTCTTCATAAGGTGTAAAGAAGTATAAATATGGGTTTTATTATCAGGTAGCGTTTAATTTTCTTACATTAAGCTGCTTTTACTACTTTTAGATCTGACCACGTTGGTAAACCTGCGTTTAATACATTTTATGTGACAATTGCTTGATTGCTTCAGTTATTATAACCTAGTTTACCTTCTTAGCCATGCATTCTGTATTAATGTCTTTTATTATTTATGATTCACAATCTTTTGTCTCTAAGCCGTGTACATCCAATCTTTTATCACTGTCTGTCTCTCAGCCTGTTTGTCCGTCCGTCTCTCTCTCTCTCTCTTTGAGTGTGTTTGTGTCCTTCTATCTATTTTTATTTTTGTTATATTTTTCTCAAATTTTAATGTTCAGCGCTTTAAGCGTCTTGTAGGGAAAATGCTATTTTTATAAATAAATTTATTATTATTGTTCTGAGTTATGAGATGCAAATCGAGTAGATCATAGCAGAGCTGTATAATTTCCAGTTTGTCAACTTATTTCTCATTTCAAATGAATTTAGAATTCTCAACTTTTTTTTGGCACTGGCCACAGGGGGTGGAGTGAGATTGTGTCAGTATGAGGTCCCAAAGACCTAAATTTGGGGAGTGATAGTGAACAAGCCCCACACATGTTTTGACTGTGAATCTGCTCATAAGTACATCATGTATGATGTTATGCAGTACGTATGACAGCTCTCTTAACAAGGATCTAATTTTCAGGATTAGAAATAGTAGTGCGTTTTAACTGAGACTGCAACTATATTTGCATCTGTCGCTCTTTGTGAAGTATTTTATCAGGATATTAAACTTTTTGTACTTCAGATATTGTCCAGGCACTTTGGATCTTCAAGTTCTGGTATCAGCATTTTATTGTCATCTGGGAGGCTGTGTGTGGCAATTTGTTTGTCAGAAAACTATGGGTAAGTGAGTAAAAGTGTTATCTTTCATTTTCTGTTTCCTCAAGTTTTAAGTCCTACAGAAAAGGCTCATACTCATGCACATTTTCATTGTAACTGAAAAAAAAAAGCAATAAGGTCACTTGATTGTTAATTTAAAAACCTAAAGGTACTGGTACATTCAGTAGGCCAATAATTAATTATTTTGTAATTTATCAATTCTCTCTAAGTATTAGCTGTCATTTGTGACAAACAAAAATATATTGCTCTCTCAATTCTTTCTTAAATTTTTTCCACTCTTCTTGTTAAACTTTTGTTTGTTTTTTTGGTTTTTTTGTTGTTGTTTTTTTTTAATTTTACTGAAGTAATAATTTATCTTTATTCAAGTTCAGTCAGCAGAAATCTTTTAAAATTCCAACATCTTTTCTTTCACCAATACTCAGATCTAGTTTGTCTTTTTTACAAAATAAAATTGTAACGAGGCTGCTCAGTTTGGTTTACGAGTTTTGGGAATATTTCTTATTGTTGTGTCCATGGGAAATCTCATCCAGCATTGTTTTTAATTTGTTTTTGCTGTTGAAATATTTGTTCAAGATCGCCCTGTCCGGACAGTACGTACAGTGAGAAGGCAGCTGCAGTTTGAAGATGACCAGGGAAAGCCGGTTAGTCAGAAGGCAAAGAACCGGCAATACAACGATCGGTATAGACAGAAAATAGCGGCTGATCCTCTTGCTGATGAGGAATGGAAGAGGAAGGAGGCTGAGCGGCTCAAGGCTTACAGGAAGTCCTTGGCCCCTGAAAAAAAAGAGGAGCAGCGACAAAAGCGCAGGGAGCAGGAAGCAAGAAAGAGGTAGGCCTACATGTGCCAGTGGCTGCTATGCCATCTAAATTTTTATTTTCATTGTGATAAAATGGGGGCAACACTACCATAATTATCATGTAGATGACTTGATACAAGGTTTTTATTTATTGATTTTTTTAAAACTATGTGTAAATTATTTTTTAACACATGGTCTGCACATCCTGTTTTCTTTTAAATTGAATTTTCACATAATTTTTTTACTCTCCATATTTTTTTTTTATGCCAGTGAATAAATTTTCACGTATAAACATCATATACACGATTAATAGAACAGTGTTAAGAAAACATTTTGAATAGAAATAAAATAACCGAAATACCTTTAAGATGTCATGATGGTGGTGCTATAGATGATGCTGTATGGTCAATAATAATGTACGGTACACGTTTTATTCTCTTTGGGCTGAATATGTGTGTTTGTATCCCTATATTTATATCAAACTAAGAGGCATGCAATGGTTATGAATAAGACATTGATAGACTACCGTTCGTTCATCCTTGGGATGGCATCTTATAAAATCACTTTTAAATGGTTGTCCAGGCTATTACATTTATTAATGAAAAGATGCAATGTCATGGTAAACCTCTGATAAGTCACAGTCATTTAATAAGGCCATTACATGACTACTATCACAATATGAGAAACTCGTGGAAACACTTCAAAAGTGCATAATTTTACAATATATCATTTCAATTTCACACATTGTTTTGATGGCCATCTCCAGTTTCTCAACCTGGATTACTGGGGTTTGTCTAAAAGCTGATAGAGGATTCTGTGACTTCATATTACCAACCATAACTAAAATAACTTTTTTTTTCTTCTAAATTGTTGCAGGGAGAGTCGCCAAGCCAATAAACTTCCTAACCAAGAAGTACCACATCTGTTGCTCCACCAAAACCCTCAACAAGGGCTGAGTTTCGTGCCACCCTTGATCAGCGTGAAAAAAATAGAATTTCTCAACAGAAGAGGAGAGCAAATATGTCCTCTCAAAAAAAACGTCGTGAGAAGGAGAGGAACAGAAATTACATGAGGTTGAAAAGGGGTGCTGTGAATGAAAAGGATCAGCAACGCACAGGGCCACCGTCCACTTTCCCAGAAGAAGCCTTCAGGACGCCATCTGCACGCAGCTCTGCAGTCCATAGACTCAAGAAAACTCTTTTAGGTGGTGCTCGCAAAATGCTGACATTGAAATACCTCTTGCGATCAGTGAACACACAAAAAATTCTAAGGACCTCACTAAGTTGGGGATCTACTACTTATCACCTTCAAAAGGTCAAAAACCATCATCTGACCTTCATTCTATTTTAGATATAATGAAGACAAGTAGGAGGAAAGACATTCTACAAACAAAGTCAAATGTCGCTCAGGCAGCGGAAAGGGAGAAGAGAGAATAATAAAGACAAAGTGGTGAAATCCTTCTTCGAGGAAAATTCTGTGTTTCTTCCTGATAAAAAGTCTGTATCAAACAAGACTTTGGCTTCAAGGAAAATTCTTGACAAAAGCATTTGTGCACTATTCCAAGAATTTGTGCAGGATCATGGATCTCTAGTTGCCAGAGCCACCTTTTTTAAGAAACGTCCAAAACATGTGTTAAGCTTCACAAAAACACCTTTTAAACAATGCATGTGTGAGATATGTTTAAATCCACTTTTAAAAATGAAAGTTTTGAATGCTGCACTAGGTAGTTTAAGTAGGCCTATTACAATGTTCCTGATTTTTTGAAATTCACTTTGTGCAATAACAATGAAATGACAATGAAGTGCTTGAAGCGTGAATGTGGTAAATGTGGTTGTGATGGGTTGGATGAATTACTTAATGATGCAAAGTGTGGGTTAAACCCCAGTCAGAAAGAGGCTGTGCAGTGGAGGAGATGAAAGAAAGTTTTCAAGAAAAACACTTCTAGGTTGGACCTGGTGCAGAAATCTGGATCTTTTGACAAACTGTCTAGAGAACTGAAATCAGAAACAGAAAAGCTTGCTATGCACAACTTTGTTCACAGATGGCAAACAAAGGAATATAGCAAAGATATTAACAACATTCCCAAGGACTGGGCTGTCCTCACTTTGGATTTGCAGAGAATTATCTTTGTAGGCAGCAAGACCAGCCACAGGGAGCCTGTTTTGGATACACCCAAGTAAGTTTGCATCCATGTGTACTTTACTTCCTTTGTGATTGTGGAGAGCGTATCACAAAAAATATTGTTTATTTTTCAGACGACTTGAACCATTCTGCTAATTTTGTTCATGTCGTCATGGAAGATATTTTTCATTATTTCCTGCCAAAAGGCATTCATCATCTTGTCATCTTCAGTGACAACTGTTCATCACAGTATAAGTCCAAATTGCCTTTTTTTTATATTCAATCTTATGTATGTAAACCATTTACCATTGATCGCTGCTTCTTTGGGGCTCGCCATGGTAAGAATCCATGCGATGCTCTTGGGGGAGTTGTGAAGCAAGCCGCTTCAAGAGCTGTTCAGTCTCGTCAGGCTGTGATTCAGTCAGCTGATGATCTCTTCAGGTTTGCTTCAATAACCTATCACTGACTGGTCAGCATGGCGAATGTTGTCACACTCACCAAGAATTTCGGCTAATTAACAGTGATGTCATCTCTCAAATGTCATCCACTGGTCTCAAAACGGTGCCAGGTACACGGGAAATCCACAGCGTGCAACCAGCTACGAACGGTCTGAAAGTGCGGAACCTTTCTTGCTTTTGTCCTTCCTGCACATCAAACGGATCAGGTCAATGTGAACAACAGGGAGTTTGTCAAGAGTTGGAAATTTGTTGACATGTCAAAGAACGACAGTGAACAAGAATGTCAACCAAATTCTTTGAATACTGGCTTTTTAGCATCTCCGCTTTTGGATGATTTCAGTACGGAGCCAACCTCGGGTATGGACAGATCATCCTTCTTTAAGGACCTCCTTGAGAAGTTTGCAAATTGTGTTTCGTTTCCTGAGCTTACATCATCTGTAGATTTTGCCTAAGAATATCTGCACGAGTTCCCTCTACCTGATATGGCATACAGCTGCATTTATGAATGTGGAGCCAACGGAGAATGTGGGAGTGTTGATAAAATAGCCCTTGGATTAGTTCCAAGTGGTTTGGAACATCTTTTTCCTCTAGTCATTGACAGCGATGGGAATTGTGTGCCAAGATCAATAAGTGTTCTGATATCTGGCTCTCAAGAACATCACATCGAAGTCAGATATCGAATCATTGTTGAATCTGTGAGGAATTCGGCTTATTATCTTAGTTTGCGAGTTTCTGTCTCTGTTGTCCGATTTTCACTCCAGCAGTATTCAACAAACTTATGAGGCAGAAATCTTAGAGATCTGTAAACTGTCCTCTTTTATGGGAATGTGGCAATTCATGGCTGCGTCAAATGCCTTTCAGGTTCCAGTTTGTTCTGTCTACCCCAGGCTTGGACAAGAACATTATTTTCATTTTTACAATAGGAGTGTTCAGCCATTGAAATGTCGTTCATCACATACACTTGTTCTTTTGTGGTCTTCATCTCCTAATGATATGAATGATGAATATTGGGTGGCTAATCATGTTGTCCCCCTTCTTCCCTTAACAACACCAACTGAAGTGATTTTAGAATGAGGAGAAAAGTTTGTTTCAGTGCTACTAATGTTTATCTTTCGCTATGTATATTAGTTATATATTATACATATGCAGTTTATATAATAAAAAATTTATCTTTGCAGTTGACTGTACAAAATATGCCCGCTTATTTTATAAAATTTTTATGTTGGATGTTTAATACATTTTGTTACTACCGATTTGACTTTAGGGGTTTTTTTTTCTTCTTTTACTATTGCATCTTACTTCTTTCTGGCTTTAAAAGTCCATGTTTCATAAAAATAGACTGTTTCATCTTTGAAATATGTTCAGGATGCAAGAATTTCTTCTTAAATCTTAACAACTGAGCATCAGATCTTTATGGACTGGAAAATTCTTTTGTAACTTTGATTCTTTATTATGTCTCATAAACATGCATAATGTAATTTATACTACTTTTAATGTGTGGCCAATTTTCCATTCCTTTTATTTCTTTGTTGTTGATATTCACATATTTTTTGACTTTGTTAAAAATCAATTGAACTGTTGTATTTGCATAAACATTTTTTTTTCTTTCTCATTAATTGCATTTTCCTTTGACCATGATATATATTATATATTTTTATTTTTTCAATGTAGTAGTATTAACTGATGGGAAATTTACTATGTAAATAAATGTACATGATAACACTGATGTTGCTTTGGTCATTAAAGTAATTTTCATACATTTACTCAATACTAGGAAGAATAGGAAATGTGTGTCATCATGTCATACGAGAAGGTTAACAGTCTTTTTGTTGGAACAATATAGGTAATCCAGTTATAATGGTCCTTTCTCATATCTTTTGATCTATTTCTATTCATTGGAGCTCTTGGTGTTGCTTCATGTTCATAACAATTGTTGAAAGGAAAACTGAAAAATTCTTTACTTCCTTGTATGACGTCATGACACACTAACCATGAATAAGGTGTGAATTCATGGAATGAGACTTTTTAAAGTCTTAAAATCTTCTTTCATCCATCAAAACTAAAGGCCCAGACTGTCAAGTAAATGTATAAAACCAGCAGAACCTTTCCTTTGTAGGGTCTATGTGTGTCATCACTGTCATACAAGAAAAGTTACCTTGGTACCTTCTCGACCCCGTTTCTTCCATCCCATACTCAATACTATCTTTTTATCAGTAGAATAACATACTAGACACTTCAAGCAAGGTTACCTAGCAGTTAACTGACACGATTTATGTGTTTCATGAAATGGCTTGAATGTGACCCTTTCGGATCGACCTTTTGAGAATGGCTCTTACTTATTTAAAGGTGTTCCTCCAGAGAGGAGTTGATCCATCTTGTCCACACCGCCCATATGGGCATTGTAAACAAGAACAGGTTCAGGCATAGCCTTGTCGATAGGTCCGTCCTTCGTTCGACGAGATGCAGAACTTACGACAGGAGAGGCGTTTAACGAAAGAATGGAGATGGGTCTTTTGTTCTTCCACCAACATGCCACAAGGTTTCCCATCTGTCTGAAGAAACACTGGTCTTTGTCTATCTTTCCAGTTAAGTCTTTTGGCCGGTGTCTGCGGTTTTGTCTGATGGTTGCATGCGAATAGGTCCGCTGATCCATAAGATCTTTTGCTACCTTCACTGAACTAAAAAAATTATCAAAGTAAAAATGATGATACTTCCTTAGGAAAGGCTGGCCAAGCTTCCAAATCACATGGTATCCGAGTCCATGGGGCATGTTGATGGAGTTGTTTTTGCCCATATAAAAATCAAAGTCCAAAAGGAAGGACGACGCTGCATCAGAGATGCACCACACTTTTAGTCACCAGGGGTGAGGTTTTCTTTTAATGTACTGTTTGTAGGGCGGAAATTGCAGGGCGGATTTTGAACAGTAAGTCAAATCCTTCTTGACCTTGTGGAATAATGTCTATGTTGTCAGCCAAGTGTAAAAATTAAGAAATTTCCTGATAATGATTGCAAAACATTATATCTGCAACACAGTTCACTCTGAGGAGATGATCCAATGACCAATACAAGGTGTATGCAGGTAATTTGTGCAGGCCAAACATAATGTTCACATACAGAAATGTCTTGATGTCTCTTTCAGTCACTGGGGTAAAATTGTTTGCACCCTTCTG
>JAOWAY010018363.1:0-12446 GCA_028565895.1 Goniobranchus geometricus
TAGTCAATATATGTATAATAGGCCCAATATATAATATATATAAAATGAAAGCCATTAAATCTGCTCTCAGCACACTTCTCAAAGGTTCTATGACTCAAATGACGGATGCCACAGTAAAAACTACTCATTCTTTATCAATAAACCTAGTGAAATTAATTGTAAACATGTCTGCGAGTCCTTTGATAAAGATTTTGAAAACTGTGGTTATAATATTTGCAGAAGCAAATACTTTTGTTTATGTTATTTTTCATTAACAAATCTTGTGTTCTTTAAAAAAAATTTTCTCTGGACCCTGAGTGTCATAAAAACAGTGAATAGATCTATTTCTAAAATTTCTGTATTACCAGTCTGAGATGTATGGCCTGGCTAATTTATGAGAATTGCAATCTTATCTTTGGAGTGATAAAAAATCTAGGCTGGTCTGAGTCTAAGATAAGAAAACACTATGTTCAGTATTGGACATCAAAGCACAGGAAGACAAAATATATAATTTCTGACAACCAGCTCAGGATTTGATCATAAAAGAGCAGGTCAACTCTTCATCAGTATCAACATATTGTTCTTAATCACCTCAGAAAGTCTTTTCTTTCTACATCAGACGCAGGACATCAAGACTGGTGATGAGAGACATTGCATCTCCAAACACTATCCACCAATATTTGTGAGTTGTATAATAGGAAAGTCAAAAATTCTTTTGCAGTTCTTTCTTGACCTGTCTCAACACCAAGCGTGTCTTGAGTGATATTTCCAGTATTCCAGATGAACGCTGAAAGACTGGAAATGAGCCCTTTTTCTGTTGTCAAGGTTTTGCGTGAGCCATGCTGACAGACCAAGGCCATACCTTGATCTTGTTGCCAGTGCTCAAATATACATAAACATATATCACAAATAATGCTGACAAATAATACAGATTAAAAAAAAAATCTTTTAATTGGAAGATCTTTTTTCGGTGTTGACAGGAACATTCATTGGAAGATTTCCAGATATTGGTCCTATCAAATGCCTTAAAGAACATATTGAATGACCTCTGGTAAAATTCTCTCTACACTAGAGATGTATCAAAATGGATACAAATGATACTACGAGTCAACAAACCCTCTACCTTATCCATTGTAAGGTGTTTTAGGGCTATTATCAAGTCAATTAGGTTGTATCAACCCCCTGGAAAAAGTAAGATGATAGTTGAAAGAGCAAAAGAAGCCATCTGAATAAACAAAAAGCAAATTATATATAAGAATAATAGAGGTAACTTATGGAAGTATCCTTTACCCCCCAAAAATACAGACTAGAGAAAAAAAAAAAAAATCTCTTGAAAATAAATTAACAATAGCCATCAAGCCTCAAACCTGTGCATAGCTATAATCCTTCACGATATTGTCACTACCCCTTATGTGCAAAAATACTGGATAACTATTTAGACAGCAAGTGACCTCAATAGTATTTTAAAGTTCTTGCAATGTACACGAACAAGGGCTTGCCACTGAGTTATGTCTCCTTCCCTCCCTTAGTAAAAAAAACCTGCCTTTTTAAGTAGTCATAAGACAACATTACAAAAGATAAAGGACAGAAAGGAGATGAAGGTCTCACTCAATCCTTAGTTGGCTTTTGTGACATACATGGGATGATTTAGTATCGGGCCGATTCTATATCCTCTCAGTCAGGGGACACTGGAACCCCAGTAGGACTGCGATGATACATACCACTTTGTTCTGCTTGATGCTGGCTCCAAGGACCTAAACCATCCCAGAGGAATTTACAAGATTAAAGACTAATAGATACATGCAAAACTGAAAGTGTGATCTAAAAGGCTTATTCCATTATTCTCTTGAAGGGAACAACTCCTCTTTAAACACCTGTGACAAGGAAAATCAACAAAAAAGAAATGAAAAAAAAATCCAACATTTTAAAGGCACACAATGGTAGTTTCAATATTCAACAAAATTTATAGGCCTCAACACTTGTGGAGAGATCATGCTGTCGTTAAGGCCTTTAAAATATAAATAAATTATCATATTGACTATTATTCTTGTGCTCTGTAGTATTGAAGAAGAAAAAAGATAATTTCATACTTATTAGTTGAATACAATAAGTGATACATCGCATCATTAGATCTTTTGGTGATATACAAAAAGTGATCAGACTTATCTATAAACAATAATCAAAATAGTTATATACAGTAAAACAATATGACATACCTTTTCAAAGTATCATGCACCCTTATGTCTTATGACAATTTGGACTTTAGTACTTACAAATATTTCAAAACAAAAATATGCATTTCAAATATCAGTTATAATTAAATTGACACATCATTTCAGATCTAACTGACTTGTTACAGAAATTGTTTTGGTACTTTTGCTAAAATATGTAATGGAATAGTCATATGGGAACGAGGGATATGTTAATTTCAAAAGTCATCATAAAGGATTGTGGGAACTGGGTAGAATACATTTGATCCCAATTAAAAAAAAAACATTAAACAGGATCTCGCTGGCTGGAGAACAGAACCAGAACATATTTTGTCATCTTTTTTGCGACATAACACCAGGGTTTTCCTTAGATCAAAATACTTAGAGTGTTGAGACTAATAAATGCCAGTTTCATAAGGAAAAAGTAATCTTAAACATATGCATGACTATAAAAGACCCTACGACAATTTAATTCAAGCATTACATAAATAGTGAGTGGCAATTTCACATGAGGTTCTATGCATTGTCTCATGTCATTAAATTTGCCAAAAGCCATATTGGTACCATTACAGATTTCCATTCACAATAAAATCTTAGATAATTAGAGGTGACTAGTTTTAAAATCACTTTGACTGAAGCAAAAACTTCAAATAAATATTTTGCTACATCTTATATAGCAAAAGTTATGTAAACATATGCTAAAATCTATCACAAATACCATTTTCTGCAATGCACTGAGTAAAAGGAAGCATTCTAAAGCCCGCGCTCTTACAGGTTTTGCTGAGTGGAGGGGCTTTTCAAACTGATCTGTACTATAAGGTACACGGATATCCAGGTTATTTACATCATTATTAAACTTATAATTGGTTACAAATAAAAATCCCCTTTTTGAACTGTTTGTGATGTACTCTGCAAAAGCAGAAAGACAGGAAATGTGGTTTACAAAGGCACCTTTTCATCCTATTTTCATGGGGAAAAATATGCACTGACATGTAGAATGCAGACAGATTCATGGACGGAGTAAAAAACTTGACTGTCTGTGTATGACTATGAAAACTACTCATCACAGAGTACAATTACTCATCACAGAGTACCATCAATATGAATTGACACAAACTGGCACAGTCACAAGTATGTTATCCCTGATCAGATCTCAACATTTTTTAGATACAGACATATGTAAAATAGATAGAATGAAGTAAATTTCTGAAGAAAAAAAAATGTAAAAAAAGGGAGATTCATAATGGAGAGGAAATAAATTCAACCTCAATCATCAGAGAAATTAGAAAAAAAAGGACCTTACATTTATCACAATTATCCGTAACATAAAAACTTGACATTTTCTTCAATGGAAACAAAAAAGCAGTAAACAACAAACAATCAAACCCGCCTCTCCTAAATTACTAATAAAAAGTAAATATAAAAAAAAAACAAAAAGGAAAGACAACTAACACAAAAAAAAGTCCATACAAACAAAATGTTCCTCATTAACACAAATATCTTAAAGTTGTTTTATGTTTGTTCAAACTTCAATCAATTGCAGAGGATGTAACAGGACTAGAAAAGAGAGGAACATTCTATAATTTTCCTTTGGGGTTATCTTCTGAGGAGAATTTACAACTAATTGCCAATTCCCACTCTTCAATACAATACAGGGAATGATTAAGGGATGTGATTATTTGAGTGGAACCAACCTGAATGACACAAGAGTATATAAAATCATTTTATTCAGGTGGAACTTTTTCTGATAGCTGAGCATTGAACAGTTTATCCAATCTATCAATCAACCACTTAAAGTAATCAAATATTGTAGATAATCTTAAAATAGCTTTGTTTACGATGAGATGTTTTCACTGTGATATTAAAGGAAAAAAACAAAATGTTCCTCTAAGTTTCTAAATGCCTAAGTCAGAAATTGGCTTTAATTACCTAGAATGAGTGTACCCTTCCCCTTTTTCTTTGAATATCTATGGAGTTACATGTTTTGAAACTTACAGGGGCGATCTATAGAGGAGGCAGGGGACACCCATTCTAGTAAAATAAAGCCAAAAATGTCATGATCAAATGTCTGACACCCATGTTTAGAGGCCTCTAAGGATAATAAGAGATTGGAATGGGACATACATTTCTGGAAAAAAAGAATAGTGTTTCATAAAGTGAATTATCTGACAGGGCTACAACAAGGGAGATAATTTTAAGAAAGGATGAAATGTCACAATTGAAGAAGTGAGAATAGCATCTTAAAAAACTTCTAGATCCAGAAATTTGGGTGAATTTCCTAATAATTGTCCTATTATTCATAAAGAATTAGTCAAGAAAAAGCAAAATCTAAGCTGTTTGCATCTACTCTGAGGAATCAATCCTTCTATTCTAGATTTGTATAAACACAGTTTTGGATTTTGCTTATCATAGCAAATCAAGTGTCAACAGAAATACCATATCTAGTGAACCCATCTCCAAATTTTATTTCACCTCCTCAAAAGAGACTGACTATAGGTAGATCTTAAAGCTTACTGGGTTAAGAAAAAAACAAAACAAAACACACACAAATAAAGCTTCCACCTGAATAAGACAACGTACAGGGCTTCATGTCTCTCAATATTGATCATGACAGTGGAGGGCAATATGATGGACTAAAGTGCTACGAAGCGGGCAAAGCCTTCTTACTGACATTCTTTCCTTCTTTCTTTTTAGCAGTACTTCTTGGGGGTACCTGAGGAGTGGTAGTCTGTTGATCTTGGGATAATGGCTGATTCTTCAATCCTGGATCACTTGAAGTTGATGGTAGATTTTCAACATTCTCTGTGGGAATCTGATGCTGCTGTGAGGATTCAGGTGGTGCAGGGGGAGGTGGTGGGCCAGCTGTTGAGGGGCCAGATGATGAAGGAGATGGTGGTAGTGTCGGTGTCGGTGTTTTGTTCTGGCCAGCATTTGGTGGCTTGGGAATGACTTGACATTCCATGCTAGACACTGGGTGTGTCCAGGTTGTTGTCTGATTCATATGGCTATCACACATGAGAGAAAAATATAGCAGTTATGTCTCTGGTGTATAAAAATTGATAAATCTAAACATAAGTAGGTTTAAAATTTTTTTAAATCTTTCAAACGGAGAATCATGGGAGCATGACTTGTTATGTGAATCCTCATATTGCTCTTAAATGTCTTTCGTCATTTTTTTACGTGTTGTGCTACAAGTGTTGGATTCTGAAATTTGAGGAATCTACGTCATGGGTGTACTGCAAATTTTTAAAAAACCTCCAAGGACTGCAAGGACCAGCTCCCTTTTTCCCCCCACAAGCCTGCAACAACCCAAGAGAAGGATAATAACCGAAATAGACATGTTTCTTCAGGGCTTTTTTTCCCCAGAGCTATGTATACGACATTCTTTCCACAGACGGTACACATGCATATTCCTGATTTTGCTGGTCTTTTTACACCACATGACAAAAGTAAATCCATCATCTGCAGTTTCAGGAAGCCAGCTCCATTGCCACCGATTTTGAATTGGCTTTCCAGCAACAGTAACATCAATCTTTGACATGTCATCACCATATTTGAGGTAAGCCTCTATTGTTTGAACTTGAGAACTTTTCAAATCTTAATTCCTCAGTACGAATGAAAAGCACTGAAAGTGAAAGTCTGATAGAGAAACTGTATTCACATGTTCACGGCAAAAGAAAGCGCACACAAAAAGACAGAGATGTCAAGCAAGAGACGTGATCATGCCTTGGCCCTAATCAAAACAGACCAATAAACTTCTGGGTCAAATTCAATACAAAATAGATAACTTTTGGGTCGGCCTACATCGTGAAACATTGGCTTTGGTAGACGATAGTGGTTTGCTTCATATGAGCTGACCCGTTTAAAACTGTTGCAACTAAATTCTGTTGATAAATTTAGGGTGATTAAGCTGAAAGAAAATTTTCTCGTTCTTTGGCGTTGGCATTGAAGGTAAGAAAATTCTAGTAGGTCTACCTGTCTTGGAGACTACGGGAAATAAAAATTTAATAAACAATGGTAGTAGGTGGGTGGCAATCTAGCATCAATAGAGTTGGCCTTGCAAACATTCGGAGTTGTGCCTATTCATGGGTTTAGCAGGTTTACGTGCTGTGGACAGCATAGTATTAACAACAATATGTCAGGATGAGGTGATCTTTTTGGCTGAGGTGGCACCCCCAAAATATGTGATCTCGAATGTAGAGTTCTAAAGTACAGTTGTGAGGGTTTAGCCTCACTAGGGGGCAAGTCTGCTTTGGATTTTGATATCCCATTTCTGTCAATTCTTGGTATAAAGCGTCTTTTTCTACACTTACTTCTCATTATCAAGAATAGGAAAAACAGTTGCATATATATAGATGGTAAAGTTTTCAATACCAAAAGAATGCGACACAACATCTAATATTAGATGGGAACGCCATGAAGGCAATGGGCTTGGGGACAAGCCTCACCTGGGATCATGCAGGGACATAGGAATATGAAAATCTTTGAACACCAACTGTATACTATGCAATATTGGGAATGAAAGATTCACCATTTGGATATAGTGGACAGGTTGGAAACAAAACGGTAGAGTAAAAACTAGTCTTTGGATTGCTGATAGTAGAGAACTAAACATATAATACGAACTGACACAGGCGGTACGGGTATGAGGCCAGGGATTTATTTTTCTTAAAAAAGAATTCTTTTCTCAAGGATGAAACAAGCCTCAAGCGTGAACAAATGTACATTCCCCACAGGAAAATATGTGATGATATTTCATGGTTATGTAAACACTAAAGATCTCTATCGCAAGCTATACTATGTATCATTTTCCTGGTGCTCTGTAAATGTGCAGTAGAACAAATTTACGAAAATCTTGTGAATAACAGAAAGCCCTGATTTTTCACCTTTTGAAAAAAAAATTGTAACTGCACACTATGAAATTAATATTATGACACTGAGATAGGGCGTAAGCTGTTGCATACTCTCTTGCTTTTCCCTGAAAATGACTACAAAGTAAAGTAAAAAGAAAGGAAATAAAATGTTAAATCTTACTTGATATAATATCTGACTCCATCCGAGGTATAGGCTTCTTCCCAACCAAACGGTAATGCTGTTGACGAATAATTACAAACTCATGAAGTGACTTGATGTGAGGGAGAAACATATACAGTCCAACCCACTTTAAAATTGGTTTCACTATAACTGAATCTTGCTTAGTCCAATTAATATATAAAATGAAGGAACAGTAACAGTAGAAAGACTACAATGCATGGGTAAGAAGCAGGTTCAATCGTAAACAAATATGCCATCCTTAAAAGGGCTGTTGTTAGAGGTTGGCTGCTAGTTGGCGGATCAGGCTCACTGACTGGAAACACTCTTTGATCTTTGATTAGCTCTGTGCTGCCACACTCTTGTGATGAATAACGGTGGGCGTGTTTCATGAAGCAATGGGATGAATCAGTAACATGAGCTCCATGAAGATCTCATAAAGTGGATAGAAAAGCTGTACCATGAAGTCTATTGCCAGTCATGTTGCGATTGCTGCTGATGTCTGTGATAGACTGCCTGGATTCAACCATTTTGTCACCTGAATTTTTATGGCCAAATCTCGCAAGGGTGTAAAATAAGCCATGTGTCTATCGTCAGTGGTCGAAATGAATGTTAGGGGCATAGATACAGAGTTATTCAACAGATGTATATTTACAGGTTTGCATAAAATGATGACATTTCCATCAGTCTGGACTTCTCCCTGAAATCAGAAAATCATAGGAATCATGACAAATTTTCAGTCTCCACGAAGTGATCCAATAACAGAGGTCCTACTATATAAATAAAAAACGGCACTTTGAAGTGTTGTCACGCACAATAAGCCGAATGTCACTGTATCAGTTTGACTGGTAAGTGGGCTGCACTGTATAATAATAAATTGTGCAAAATTTGTTTTCTTCTTCTTCTTTCTGTTTGTTTGCAAAATAACTCTTGTGTGTTATAGCAATGTTGAATAAGATAAAAATAAAAGTACTTTTTTGTAAAATAACAGTCATAATATGATCAAAATTTCATGTGCTTGATCTTCTGTGCGAAAGAATTCAGGCCAGTGATTCTGACAATGTTGACAGATCAGCTATTCTTCATTCAAATTGTTGATTGAAAGAAAGATTGCCTACAGGTGTTTAATTGTGACATTGGTACTCTATGGTGAACACTGCCTTATGTGTGCCACTTAATTCTCATTTGTTGGAGACCGTCTGTTTCAACATCTATCAGGCCATTTCGTTTTATGAAACAAAGTTTGGCTCTTTTTCTTCTGTCTTCCAGTATCAGCCATTCCAGTCATTTCAAAATATCTGTGACATTAAATGATGGTTCTGTAATCAACCACAACATTGCGTGCCTCTTTCCTATAGACCATCTCCATCTCGTTTTTCAGATTTGTTGGGTCCCAAATGACACTGGTGTATTCAAGGATGGGCCTTACTGGCATCTCATAGCATGTAGCATTTACATTATTTGGACATTTTTTCAAGTTTAGGTTTAGGAAGGCATTGATGTTATTGTCTGTCTTTGTTATTCTTCCCACATAGCAATCCACGACAATGTATGAGTGATATCCAGGCCAAGATATTTTGCAGACTGAACAGTCTTTAATATTGTTTCATGGATGGCATATTCATTAATATGGGTTTTGGTATATGAATAACAAGTAATACTTTCACAATTGTCTGGGTTGAATTCAATGAGCCCCTTGGTCTCCCAAGATTTTTTAGGTCCTCTTGAGGCTTTTAATGTCCTTGACATTAGTAATCAGTCTACAGTGAGCAAAGAATCTCACCCTTGAGGTAAATACATCAGGCAAAATGTACACAAGGAAAAGAAGAGGCTCCATCATTCTTCCCTGTGGCACTCTAGATGTTACATTAGTCTATTTTAATGAATGACTATCCAAAACAACAGCCTGTGTTTGATCCTAATCTGTTTCTCACAGAATACAGTATTCAAATTCAGAAATAGAAATCAATTAGACCCACATATACTTCTTCAAATTTATTGTCCATGTTACAATCTGGCAACTTACGGACAGACTCCATGAGTGATCGAACAATTTTGATGACCTCTCTACTCTCAGCCGACAAGGTAGATATGGTATTTTTCCTTGCAGCCTTTGCTTTAGCACCTTCAGGCCCTCTGTTGAAACAAAGCAAAGAATTGTCTTTGGTGAATAAATACACACAAAAAAGAATGGGGAAAGGAAAGGCACAGACATACAACTCTCTTCTGAGAAGAAAACTATTCAGTTTGGAGACTACGCTATGATACTCCCTTTATAATTTGAAAGTTAAAATACTGTATATTCCTGAAAAGAAAGGTCACTGATCTCAGACAATCCCACGTAACATATAATAAAATAATAACATGGAAAAAGCCTATGAGGGGAAACAAGAAAGTCTGCACACTTACCTTGGTGAGTTCTCAACACTGGACAGCACTTCAAGTGAATGCTGAAGACAGACATTTTACAAAATTAAATATCACCTGAACATTTTTAGAGAAACTTCAAAAAGTATCGATCAAGGGCACACATAGGAAAATAAGCAATTGTGAATTTCACATAATGACTTCATATTAGGGGTTTTAAAGATTTTCCTATACTCCTCTTCATTTAACACAGAGCTGCCAATCCAGAATTTCAAAAACCATACAATCAGTTGTTTACCAAGTGTCATAATTAGGGCACCTGTCAATCATTTTCATTCCACATTATTATGCTACGCCTAAATCAATTCAACACAAAGTATAACAGCATGTAAGCTTCTCATCACCAGCTGGATCATGTACAGTATGCAGTGTTTAGTCTACTGTTGTTGAGTGACTAGTGCCCTACGCCTTGTGTCTTGTGACTTGGGCTTCACCGTATCTTTCACTATGCCTTAAGTGTGACACACTGATGGTCGATAAGATCTAGGCCTACACAGAATAAAGGTAGACTCAGTTTGGCAGTCAGGGCTAATTAAGTTCATGTGTGGCCCTGAGTGTTTGGCCAAAGTAGTGAGATTCTGCTTTCTTAATTCATTTAAGTCTGCTGACACTGGTGAGCGGGTGATCCATTACAATGATCTCTAGCTTCAGCTATTATGAAAGTACATACAATTGCACGTAAACAATACATATGTACAACGCTAAAATTACGTAGTTTTTACAGCAGCTTTGTTAACAGTTTTCTATAGTGAGTACTTTGAGTAAATTATATTTTTCAAGATATTTACTACAAAAAACAACAAAACGCTACTTTAAAAACAAGTCACTAATCATACATCCAACAACAAAAAACATCGAACAACGGTATAATAATATGATAAGCAAAACATAAAGCATAAAAGAACGTCATCTTCTTTAAGCTTGCCATAACTTTTGTATCACAACAATTCTGGAATGCTTTTCAGCATTAAATTCTTAAATGTACGAAATAAATCTTACCTCAACATGTCGTATCAACTTTTCAGTAGCAACCTCGTATGTCTTTTTCCCAGATTCAGATTTCTTTAACTGACACACAAGGACAGCCAACCTTTTCTGCATATTTGTAGTATCCTGGAAAAGTATTTGAATGTTGATATAAATAAGAAAATTTAGCTTACAAAAAAGTTCCAAAACAAGACTGTTTGAAGGGGGAATAATTATACGATTTATGTCACTGGATGTAAAATGAATTATATATTCAATGACAACCACTTGTTTGTCCCATTATAAATTCCTGGAACAGTTATGAGAAGGAAAGTAGAAATTCTGATTCCCTAATAACTTTACGAAAACATTAGTTGGTAAAAAGTACACTTTGTTGTGCCATGTTTGATGAAAATAAATTGAAACTGCCTGAAGAACATAATCTTTTATCTCAATCCTTGGACATGTTTATAAAAAAGGAATGTAAAACTTACCCCCTCTCTCAACCCAATAGAATAGATCTAAAATGCCTAAGGCCTGTTCTCTGAAATACCCTAACACTCATTATTACACATTTTGACTTTCTCATCAATTTAACCTTTTATATTGTCTGAGACAGTTCAGTGGTTAAATACGCATTTCCTAGTAATCATTATACTTGACGTCAAAAGAAGACTACTGGCCTGATATCGAGAATGGCTGGATACAGAGAATCTGGGTTTAAAACACTGGATATTTTGAAGCTTAACTTTAAACTTTGCTTACTGATTTTGAAGCATTAGAGCGCAGTTGTGTTATTTCATTTTCCAACATAGCAACAACTTCTTCATAATCATGCTCTGTTTGTTTGGCCTGTGCTTGTGCCTGCTCTGCCAGGTGTAGCTTGCTTTTCAAGGATCTCCCCTCTTCAATTACAACTTGCATTTGCTGTTTTAAGACAAAATGGAGGGTATTTGTGATGTATCTCATGGTAATGTTTACACAAGATGTGGTAATGAAGAATATGAGATAAGATTTATTAACAGCATTTGGCTTCTAAATTCCAATGTGATAACCAAAGGATTGAGAATCAATGAATAATGAGAAAATAATGTGCACATCCTTGTTTTCTGCATGGAGTAAATAACTCGTCATATATCTGATTCCTATCATGGGAAATAAAAAAGAAGTTAATAACAATAATGATTCCTACATAAATAGATACAGATCTTAGTTAACACTGTATAGGAATCATTCATTATTGTAATGGATTAAAAAAAAAATGATTTCAATGATTACTACATTGCTGTTCCTGTTAGCCTTATAATTAAAGTGATTCTTGATGGGTGCCAGTTAATCAATCTTAAATTCTATCCAAGCCTTCAAACACTGATCCACTTGGGACTAAAGTTTTGAGAGTTTCTCATGGTAAGGGAAATACCACAATGCAAAGAGTGACCTTGAATTAATTTTCCAGACACATTTTAACCTGAATCTCTAAATCTGAACCAAAGACATCCAAGACAGTCAATTCATCAGTACATTTTTTTTTTATCACTTCATCAAGGTGTATAAGAGCACCAGTTGTCCTGCAGAGAAAACTATATGTCAAACTGTCATCTTGATAAAAGCGGAATAAACGACTTCCTAAAACAAGAGACATATATACAAAGTTTAGGACACTCAATAAAAGGTAAGACAGGACAAAACATGTAAGGTTTCAGACAACCGTCCTTCATGAGACACAAAGAAAGAAGGACACTATACAAATAAAAAATAAAAAAGGCTGATAGAGATCTAGTATGTAGGCTGTTCCGGGTAAGAAAAATAAGTGATGCAAAAGATTGCAACATG
>JAOWAY010018474.1:0-12446 GCA_028565895.1 Goniobranchus geometricus
CCCAACCACCACCACCACCACAACAAGAAACAACAAGCGGATTATAAGAAGAGGTCTGTTTAAAGTTCAATTTACGTTCCAAAGAGCCTCGGGTACAACTTCTGAAAGATATTAGCCTAAGCATGACACGTATTGTGACTTTTTTTTGTCGTTGGTTCAGAGTTCAGTCCCAACTTTTTAATTTACCAGACCCGCTCTTTTTTGATTCAAGTCGACATTGGCCGAGCCCAGCCCACCTGCACCTGCCCCATTCCTCTATAGGCCTAGATTCTACGCTACGGGTATCCTGAAAATAATAAACACATCTTTTTTTTCACATAGAAATCTAGATTTTTCTATATACATCTGAGAGAGGCTGCTCCAACCATTTCTAAGTGTCTAAAGAGGAGTGTAAGCATCCAAGGGTGTGTTCGCAGGGCGTCCCTTACACCGTGACGGTCTACTACTGCAAATTAGATATCTAGATCTAGATCGAGTTCAAGATCTAGATTAATGGATCTCCTAACAAATAGTCTAGATGGAATCTAAGATAGGGCTAGATCTAGTAGTTGCCCGTCGGAAAATAAATTTAATGAAGCTGTAGAGAGCACTCAGCACACCTCTGTGGGAAGGAATTCCATTTAGTCCTGCCCAGCGACATAATAAAGAGTGATTCGTTTGATGGGGTGGTAATAAAAAGTTGGGGCTTGGTTGTTGTAGGGGTGAGGCCTAGATTCTAGATCTATGCCCAGCCTAATTAAAAAGTAGGAAGAGCAGTATTTTTTTTTCTGTCAGTCATTACGTGTCAAGCTGTAATTATTCAGCTATGTCATTCATCTGTTCTTTGTGGTTTGTTTCCATCAGTCCTGAGAAATCGGAAATATGAGAAAGAAGATAAATAATTAGAAAATTTTGGGGCCCTGGGGATTCGAACTTGCTTCACTTGACATGCCAAACAAACAAGTGTTTTATCCATCATGACAGAGATTGAATTGAGTAAATTGCTAGGAAGTTGTGTATAAAATTTGTGTTTTGATTTAAAAATGGGACACAAATTGAATTCTGTCTCGTGACTTCTCACATTTAGCCGAGGTACATGACCCAATAGAATCTATATTGTCAAATTAGAAATTAAAGCCTCTGTACAAATTCATATTGTTAGCCAGACCAGGGTGTGTTGTTTTTTACAGGGTCAATTTAAAAAGAAAAAAAATTCTGTTGGCTTGAAAAACTGTGCAGCTAGGCAGACATGGTTCTTAGAAGGTGTGTCTTTAAAGCTCTAGTACTAGTAGTACTGTATAATGCATTGCTGCACAAGTTTAAAAAAAATGCAGCTGATCAAAATTATGTACACATATTAGACATGATGTTCTGCAGTGTAAGTAGGGAAGTATGATCCTAGTTTAAGTTTAAGTGACCAATGCTTCATCTTTTTCCTCCAATATTTTCAAATAGGGATCAATCATAAAACGTTATCTGTGGACATGGATGCCGGAGGGGAAATCTGTCAGACCTCTACTGAACCATCTGTCCCAGGGCCAGAAGAGCAGTCCTCTGAAGGAAGTGTATCAGATGAATTAAATTCTGCTTGCAATTCTTTTCATATTCTCAAGGGGGCTGTTGAGAAATCAGTCAACAAAGTGACATCGAAAAAAAGGTGAACGTTAAAACTGAAAAAAAAAAAATCAGTTACCATGGAATGAAAGCTTATGAAGTAATAATAATGTACAACATCTTTAAAGGCAATAATAAAACACCAGGTTTTAGGGGCGGTGGTGGGGATTTATTGTTTTACAGAAAGTCACCTGAGAAGAAGGAAAACATTTCATATTTGAAAAAATATGGGAACTTCATGAATATTTTAATTTTGATGAAAGCACATTGTAACACTGACATTCATTCCACAATTTTTTTTTATTTAACAGCTTCTTTTCACACTTGTCTGTGAATTCAATTGAAATATAGTTATATTATAGACTCCAGGAAATTCTTTTCCCTGATTTCAGGGTCTTTCCACATGTGAAACAACACTTTGAACCTGTGTATCGGGCAGACAGCAAGAACGTTGTGGAACTCTTCAAGTCTATGATGGATCAGCTAAAGGATATGATAAATGTGATTGAGGGCTAACAAATGTTGATGAATGCACGTTGATTTTTTTTTTTTTTGGTTTTGTTCAGAAAAAGTTTTGTGAGGGAATTTTATGAAATTTATTTCATTTTATCAAGAAAACCGTTTGCAAGACAGGGTAACCTTCAAGAGTCCGTTTTTAATTTTGAAAAAAGTTAGGAATTCCTTCATAGTTTACTCATCTGCCTACTGTTGTACAGCTGTTGATAGATTTCTTATTAAGAATCATATGAGTTTTAAGGTTAGTGCTTCTTGATAAGTTCTTTCTATTTTAAATCCAAGAGTGTGATAGATTAAAATGTATATAGGCCTACCTGTTTTGCCTCAGATATAGATACAACAGAACCTTTCATAAAAAAATATGATCCAGTACACGTATAAAGGAATGTCTTATCACAGTATGATACACCTTGGAGACTTAGTTGGCTGGAATGTAATGGCAATGTGAACATTTTGTGAAGTGCCACTATGCTAGGATCAGATTATTGTCTTTCTATATATTCTCTATTCTTTTCCAGTGTATACCATTTGACTTCAACCTCCTTTCTATCTTGTATCTAAATTGTAAATCATCTTTTTATGTCTGACAGGCATGTTAATAATTTTTATTATTTTTACCTCTTCTTCATAGCTTGTCTAAATTCCTTTTCCTTGTTCCTTTCCTTATCCTCCATTATCATCAACATTTTTAGTGTTGCTGTTGATTATTATTCTTTGTTGCTGTTAATTGTAATCATTCTTTGTTGAAGTATAGCATTATTATTGATGAAGAAATTAGAAAGGCTCTTTTTTCCCCCTTTATTTTGACTTTTCATTACATCTTTCTGTGAAAACCAAGAAATATTTCTTCCCATTTGAATTTTTTCATCAATATTAACGTTGAATCATCAGGAGGAGATAGACCTTCAGCTGGACTCTAATGCGGTAAAACAACTTCTTGGAGAACTTGACATTGTGAAGAAAGAAGGAAGGGGGCAAGGAAAAAGTTGGTATGTTCGGTTGTTGTTTTTTTCTTTTTCCCAGTTAAACTTTTCAGAACATGATTCAGAAATTATTTGACATCTTTCCTTTGTTTCCTCCACAATAAATCATAGTTATAGTTGTATTGATTATCCTAGAGGAAAAAGTAGTAGTTATTGTGTTGTTATTCTGTTAAATACAGGGGCAAATCGCTGTTTGTTGTAATGGGAGCCTGTATCAGATAGGACCGTTAGAGCAAAATCTCAATAATACAAATATATGGCCAGCACACATAAGTCCTGAAATAAACAAACAAGACTTCTACGATAAATTACAAGATACATTGTACCAGAACACTATATTTTGATATTGATGGGTGATTTCATCGCAAAAGTAATTGAAGATATTAGCAATGTTGAAACATTTATAGGCCGTTTCAGTAACAGCAGGGACATGTATGACTACGGTGAAAGAATGACAGACTGCTGATTGTGCAGCCAATTAGAAAGCAGGAACACCTGCTTCAAACATAAGGACATACATAAATTGACATGGAACTCTCCAGGTGGTATTACCAAAATTGAAATTGATTATAATTATACATGACATGTATTAGAAAAAGATGGGCACGTTGAGTTCAAGATATTAAGGTTAAGCGGGAAGGCGATATAGGTCCAGACCATGAACTATTAACTCTTTGTCTCCACCAAGCCGCTGACAGCGGCTCAAAAAATTTCCTGTGAGGACGCAAAGCCGCTCCCAGTGGCTCGCCGACAACGCCCTATAAAATCTTGAATTTAGCCTTTGAAATTCGATGGAAACACCCTACCATCAATTGAAAACGGAACTAGACTCTTTCTAAAATAACGAAGGTTTTCCTCACTTGAAGGCGAGAAATGGGTCTGTTTACATGATCTAGCGGAGCTTCGACATGCCTTTTAGTCTAATAGATCTAGCACAATGACTTTTCAGCGTCCTCGCCGTCTTACTGCAGTTGATGTTGTAAAACTTTTACAAAGTGCACAGGACTCAGATGAAGAAAGTAAGGACAGTTCTTCCAATGACAGTAGTGATGGCAAGGAAAATGGAAATGAATATGAAAACTACAGATCTAATGTTAGGTTAGACCACATCGGTCACAATGTAAACGGTGGATGGTGGATCTAGATCCGCATCTTCTAGATCTAGTGACAGGGTGCCAGGTTTTCAAAACTGAATGGGATTAACTACTTTTTTCACTTCACTCTATTTGTATATACATTGGACTATATAATAAAGATGAAAAACAAAGATTCTTCTTCATCTACAATTTATTGGGGCAAGGTAAGTGTAAAATTGTGTATGCTTTTTTTTATCTTGTTGTTTATTTGTTTGTCTTTGTTGTCATAAAAATCTTCTCACAGTTTCAAAGAAGCATTTTTTCACCCACAGCACAAAAGTAAATTCATCCACAAATAAAATGAGGCACAACATGTTAGGGGTTTTCTAAGAAGGTTATTCAGATATTGACATATCAAGTAAGCGCCTGACCAAAGTTGTCAGACGAAAAAAAGGGTTGCGTCCAATGGTGGAATTTCGGTGTGGAGTAAAAGAGTTAAGGACCAAAATGACTATAATTCGTTCCACTCCAGTGATTTCCAGGTGCCCTGTCGAAGAAAAAATTTCGCCGGCACTCCTTGGGACTTATCACAGTCTGGCTGATCAGTCACGCATTAACTTAATCCGTTGGTTTAGGCGCAGTGCCTTAATTTGGTGTTCATTCTTAAAATTCTATTTGTCAGTATTGATTTCACTTTTTGAAATGTATCTTTTTTGACAATGGCTATTCTTTTTCTTATTTCACTTATGCATCCAACATCTGATGTTATCAAGTAACCAAGGTATCTGTATTTTGAAACTTGTAGAATTTGTTGTCTTTTGCTAACTAGATTGCATTTCGGGTTCATAGCATTCTTTGAAAGAGCCGTGCATTCTGTTTTTTTCACATTTAGAGACAGGCCCATTTTTTCATTCTCTAAAAGAACTGTATACAAAAAGAAGTTTTTGAGGTTGTCCTTCAGATTCTACTATTGAAACTGTATCATCCACATATCTGAGATTGTTTGACAGAGTGAATATTGCATTTCTAGTTCCTTTATCAGGCCCAAAGCCAAACTGTTTTGTAGATATTTCTAGTATTAGACTCTTTTGCATTCTCAAAATAACTTATTTGCATCGTCTCACACACACAACGCAGGCAAAAATGGGTAATTAAATTCAAAGAAGAGTAATGAAAGATTCAGGGCAGAAAAGGTTTACATGCATGACACAACTAAGCATGTTACTAGTGATTAAGTACAAATATTGCAGCCAAAAACCAAAACCCAAAACACCTTAACAAAGGCTTAGAATAGATTATGCTTCCAATGGCCCTTTGTCAACATGGGCGAGGAAGTCGACTTAAATATCAGTTCCTCCTCAAGGACATCGTTTTTCCTCTCTAAAATACGAGAAGGGTAAATAGGCCTTGAACAGATCAGAATACGTTGTGTCAGATGTCACATCAGATCAGCAAGTAGATGAAATTGAATAGCTAATGGAAAATAAAAAGAGACTTTAAAGAAAGAACTCTACCTTAGGCAATGGACAACATCCCCATTCACCAGAAGTCATATTACAACAGGTTTGACCGTCCATACATTCAGACTTCCCATCAGGACACATCACCGTCGTCTCTTTCGGTGCATTCTTCACAACGGGAACATTCTAGTGTAAAAAGGAATGATAAAATGATGGGCTTTTAGGAATGATAAAAAAAAAACACACACACAATGAATGACATTACTATTAACATTGATAGAGCACAAATCTCTACCAAATATCAGTTCACAGTCTACTCCTGAGAATGCCTCCAATTAATCCTTGCCAATTACATCTGGTAACTTGTGGAAGCCATGTTCAATTTTTTTTTAAAAAGAAAAAAAAAAGACATTTAACAATTTAAAATAAAACTTTTCAAATATGGAAACAAAAAATAGTTGCTATTACCCCTTGACTTTATATGACAACCATGTTGTCTGAAATTTTGTACAAAGTTTCTCCAAAGCTTGAAAATTCTTCAATCCTTGACATTCATGTATATAACACCCAACTTAATCATATGGAGCCTAATTAGCTTTATCCCATATCTATTTGATGTATGTGATACTTCATGATTGATTGTACAGATGAGTAACAAAAATATGCCTTTCTATCTTCACAAAAACTAATATGAGGATGGGTAAGGTATGAGGCTTAGGTTTGTTGATGTATGCTTTACTTTGTATAGTGAAGGTACATTAACATTGAAACATATGGGCTTTTTTAGATGGGACCAAAAAAAAAGAAAATGCACATAGAAAGAACAAGAACAAAATACCTCTGTGAAACTCAGGACTGTGTCCAGGAGAAGAAAAAATGTGCAAATATATGCTTATATAATAGCTAGGAAAAGTTATCCAAAAACAAACAAAGGAAAAAAATCAAGTCGTCATTTTTATTTTTAAGTAATTCCTTAGGAAAACAGGACATCACAGGTAGCACCAGAAAGGGGAAAGTGGCCTTTCAAAGTACTACTTTACTTTTTCTATGAACCAATTATCCTTTTTCTTTTCAATAAAAGTGATGGAGACATGAAAGCTCATTTCATTTAGATTTTCCATTAATGATTTACTTTTCATTGGGATTTCAACCTCATTATTCTATCTACTATGATTTTTTTTTAATGTATTATCTCATAATTGTAGCAGTCTAAACAGATTTGGCTGACTCTAAATTTCATAAAGGCATTTATTTACCATATGTCCAGAATAATTTGAAAAATTGAAGACACTTTTTTTTTTTGGTTACCATCACTCTTTTAAATACTATGTAAATTATGAAAAAAAATTACATCATCCTCAATGTCCCACCTGAGTATCAATGGTTCCCATTGAAAAGTATTTAATTTTAGCTTTAGATTATACAGTAGAGGGGCAGGAAAAGAGAGTGAGATCTTCATATTACCTTCCATATTACCAATTTCAAATGATACAGTCATTTCAACTCAAATTCAAATGACTAGTAGATTGAATCAAATCTTTCTAAAGTTGCTCGGTATCACAAAATCAATATAGTTAAAAAGAAAAAAAAATTAATTTGCATCTTAAGATAAAGTTATGGAAACAAAGATATAAATGAAGTTGGGGAGGATCGATTTACATGAGTTTATTCATTTGGCGTTTTAAGGCTCTTTTCAACTACAAAAGTCATCTCAGCACCCATGCAAAAAGGAAGACGAAAGGCTGGTTTAAATAAGAGTCAGAAAAGAGTAGAAGAAAAGATTTTCACATAAGGACAAGATTTTTTTGATGCTTAAAAGGGAAGCAGGTATTCAAAATAAACAATAATCGAACACAACATCATAAAACAACCAAGAGGATGCATGGAGAGATGATTTACAAACCAAAAAAAATATCTTTCTAAAAAAAAACCATTGTTAATGGCCATTTAGCCCCAAGCTTTGCTGGCGATAACCACCCAGGATTTTCTACCACCTTTTGTGTGCAAAAGTACTTGGTCCATCTGAACCACCCTTTGTGTGCAAAAGTACTTGGTCCATCTATATGACCCACATAATATTTTAAGCCATGCGATGCAAATGAATGGGGAATAGCCACTGAAATATGCTGCCTTCCCTCTCCTAGCCGAGCCCTCCCCTCTGAGGACACAAAAGAGAACCTAACAGAAGGAGCAGACGAGAGAGGAAGCTCTCACTCAGCCCTTAGTAGCCTTTTGCCACATGCATGAGGAGTATGGCAGAAGAACTTTGCTTTCATCTCATAGCTGAGGATCCCAGAATCCCATTTCAACTTCTAGACATAGCATTAAAGTCGTCTTTTTTAACATAATGATATCAGATAAAATTCATTCTTAAAGATTTTTACTTTTCTTTTCAGTGTGACTAAAGCCACAGTGTAAAGAAATACAGCAAAACTGAAAGACAGCAAAATGTTTGGAGGTTTATCATAGTGATTCATGGGAAGGTGGAAGGTGGACTGTCCTGGAAAACAAAAGAGGTCTGGGATGGGACAAAATTTTACCTTTTCAACAGGACTGAAATTTGAAGAGGCTTTCTCCTCAAAGGTTAATATGATATCCCTTCCATTTTCTGTTTCTCTATAACATTGTCTTTTAATCTCATCACAGTATGTATTAAAAGGACAGCAATGCATTCCATCCTGACAACAGACACCCTGGTCAATAAGTTCATGGATAAAAAAATTAATGATAGTCAGGCACATAAATTCTAATTTTGTTGAGGACAGCTTTTTAAAAAATATGTCAATATTTTTTCTTCCTTGACAGCAATTATTTTCCATTGAATTTGCTTCTAGTATTATAGAAATGAATGGTTAAAAAAAAAAAAAAAATCATCTGTTGCACTGTATTTATATATAGTTATTTCAGCATGTATCCTCATAATTTGCAACCACCACCCTCCCCCCCTGCTCCAAAAAAAGACCCCAATAAGAGGGAATTTAATAAGGATGAAATAAAAAAAATAAAATCATCTTTGAACCCAAATTTCTGTATATTTTCTTTTTTCTTTCTTTTTAAACTTAAGTCAAGGTCCTGCAAAATTCCCCCAAAAGTAACATTTATCTGAGATTCAATGATTTTGGGCAGATGTCTAGTAAAATACTGTCCAAGATTATTACAAAGTCTTCTCACCTTAATAAAAGGACAGCATGCATAAGGGTAAGGGCTAGGAACACTTTGCTTGCAACAGGTGCGATTGTTCGAGCAAAAATACTTCGGATTTTCACATACACTATTGCCAACATAAGCTTCCCACCTCTGTGCAAATGTTAGAATAGTAATATATAATGATCTTGCCACAATGTCTTATTGGGCTTTGTTAAACCTTTTGTTATTTATTGTACGTTCACATGTGAAGCAGTGATTGCTGCATACAGTTAGTAATTCTCTAATATACATGTTTTACTCAATTCATTTATTTCTCTCGTGTAGAAATTTTAATTAATCTTTCCAACCACTGAAATTTATCGATGTCTCGCAGACGATACGGCATAAGTTACAAATATTGTAAGTAGGGCCTACTACATCTATCCTATACCAAACAAAATTATATTTAAGTCAAAACAAACAATAAAATTAAAAATATGTAAGGTGAGCACTAGAACAGGGACATCAAGGTAAAAATCATCTTAAGAAAGTAGTAAAAATATAATTTTTTTTTTTAATCTCTGACCACGGAAGTTAGTCAAATCCGCTGAATTCAGGGGATCCGCTGAAATTGGATATTTTAGGCTGAGTGAGTTCCTAGTCACACCTAGTTGTGTTTTGATGGAAAATCACCCCTTTATTATATTGGACAGTCCCTAACAAGAAGTTTTGCTAATTGGTCATTTAGATTCTGGAAAAATGCAGCTTCAGTCAAATTTTTTAAGAATCTTAACTACGCATATGAATGATCTATTGTGCTCCATGACCCTCAGATTATGCATAAGGATCTTGCACTGTTTAGAGGCATTTGATATCATCGAGCTTAGCCATCAATAACTACCACAGGGCATGAAAGCTCTCAACCTTATCGTATTGCTTAGGCCATGCAATTGTTAGCCAATCACATCTCATCCCAGAGACTAAGCGATCGCCCCTTACACCATCATTCTCATTAGTCTACCCAACCAAGCCTATTATTTGTCACCTTTGATACATTTAAACGCAGTTACATATACAAGTCTGTAAGTCTGTATCTCCAAAAATAATCAAAATCAGAACAACACACCAACAAATCAAAATCCCCTGACAGCTCACATCTAAGACAACAAATATCAACCAATGCGGTAAGTTGACTGACCAGGCAAAAAAGAGAAAAAGCGCACTGATGGTTGTTTACAATCAATGCCTTGTCATTCCCATTTATAAAGCCACCTCCATTGATTGCAGCAAGAATTTTGACAAATGCTGCCAAGTTTTTAAAAATTATGATTTTTTTTTTATTATTTGAAAAGAAAATTATAAGACAGACACATGACAATGACATTTCAAATATATCATACGTATATTTTTTTCTGTTTCCTTTTTCTTAAAATACAGTTCTTAGGGCAAAGTCAAGGCTCTGGGGAATATTCACAATTTTATGATGCAGAGAGTGAAAACTGAGAACGCCTGATGAGCAGGACAATTTCTAAAACCATCTTGAAACACAAGAGTGTTTATAAGGAATTAGTTATTCATTGTTGAACACTAATGTCAACCAACAGGCATCCCTTTTTACCAATTCCCTCCTGTTTTAATCCTTATTTCTCTTTACTTCTTTTGTGTCCTCTTTTGCCCTTCCTGTGTAAAAAAATAAAAAAAAACAAAAACAAAAAAAAACATTCCCCTTTCCCATCACTCTCTATCAATTCTCTCTCTACCTTTCTGCTTTCCCTCTCATCTCTACCTTTCCCCTTCACATTTACCCTCTCATGATTAGATTAGAAATGCTTCCCATATCCCCTAACCTTCATCAGCATCAAACGTTAGCCGTATTGGCAAATTCATGATGTAATATCCATATAAAATTTCATTGTCAATAACATAATTGAGCAATGCAGTAGAGGAAAAGAAGGAACATAAGAAAAACAGATATCACTAGAAGTCACTAGAAGTAACAAGAAGCCCTGTGGTGCGATTGTCTAGGGGGTCTAACAGTAAGACTTGTTTATCTATGTGTCTGGGCCATTGAAATTAAATGTGTAGAGAGAAAAGGCTTGTTGAAAAATGGGATCTGTCCAATGGAATCATCATCAAGTGCTCCTCCAAACTGAAGATTTATGGACTTCCACCTATAATGAACAACCTTGAAATTGGGTTAGTGACAAGGGAAAAGGCATATAACACAACATAATGAATGAATAAGCCATGCTGGAATATACTGGTCAAAGAATGGCCTATATCTATGTAATTTTGATAAATTTTGCAAAGCTGCCACATATATAATGTTACCAATCGGAAATAATAAATACTGAAAATATATATACAGCTTCCAGTATTTAAGATATAATGTAATTGATGTTAGATATAAGCAAAAATTGCTGTCTACTTATATGGAAGGAGGGTGAGGGGGAGAATTAATTCTGAATAAGACATGCAATAATCTGCAGATGAATATGCTAGAAAGCCTTTCATGAAGAGTTTTTATTAAACAGAATAGCAGACATACCCCAGTTTGTTTATTGACATCTTCAGTCAACTCCCTTTCAGTTTCAAAGAATAATCCATTTCCATGTCCTTGTCCAATCCTGTTAACAGTACTGGCATATGACAAGCATATGTAGAGGAAAATGCACAGCAAAATTTTCATTGTTGGCAACTGCAAAAGAATAAATAAAAATAAGTATTTTTATTTGAGCACCTGACTATGATCAATACCTTGAAAAGCAAAATAAGAGTTGATAAAATTCATTGTGCTCTATGTCATGTGCTGAAGCCCGGAAAATAATTTAAAACATCATGATGCACCTCATTCAGATTTAGCAATGAGGCACTTCTTTTCAAAATCTTGAATTTTTAAATGTTCCCATCTACAAAAAAAAAAAAAATCATCCTACTCCTCTATTTTTCTCAGATTTCCATTCTATATACAGATAATGGAAAATGGTGCTCCTAGACAACTGGCACTCCGTCATACAAATAGGAAATGAGGATTTAGAAGTTGTAAAAAAATTCAATTACCTAGGATCAATGATATACGACAATGGAGACATCCACCAGGAGACTAAAAGACAATGCTCAATGACAATTTATCATTTAAAGCAAATGCAAAACCTTTGGCAAGGAACATTGAAAAGCGCAAGGATCAAATTACTCAGACCATGCATCTTCCCAGTAGACACATGCAATGAGAAGCATGGTCCATGAACACAAGCAGAGGAACAATAATAACTGGCTTTGCAAATGGATCAATCCTAGAGGAATTAAATATTGAAAATAACTGGCTCCAAATAACAAACAAAAGAAGAATGTGGGCCCTCTTTTGGCCTCCTGAAAAGGTACCAGAGTATTAAGAGAGCAATATTTGAAGGAAGAATGCCGAACTCTAGAGGAAGGGGTGGACCAAGAAGGAGATGGGGTGATGACATCAAAGAAAATCTGCGTACTGACATAGCTGAGGCAGGAAAGATGGCACAAGATAGAGACAAATAAGACCCATCCCCTCCCCCCACACACACACACACAAACATAGCAAGATGCTTTTATCAGTCTTTTATCTTGCTTAATGGTTCCTCACCACATTGTTGACATGGCTATTTGATCCCAGAACAATCAAGGACAGCACAATTCAGCCAGCCACGTGCCTTTTTTGA
>JAOWAY010018585.1:0-12446 GCA_028565895.1 Goniobranchus geometricus
TTTCCTAAATAATATTACAACAGGTTTCTTTTTTATGTATGGCAACATCAATCTTACAACTTATGCAATAGGCCAATTATATCTCTACTATCCCATTAAGTTTTCACTACAAATGCAATCAGAAAAACAAGTATCTTGATGGGTACAACTAAGGGTCCACCAGTCCTCTCCCGCCATTCCCTCCTTCCCCCCACTCTCTCTCTCTCTCTCTCTCTTGATCGAGCGTCTGATCACTGTGATTACACTACATGGAGCATGCACAGCGCCAGTGGTTTTTCAGTGGATCTAGTGATTTTTAACAAAATCTATTGAACAGGTGAATGTTTTTTGAAAATAAAAAGCATATATCAAGTGAATTTTTGTTTTGTTTTTAAATATTTCTTTCTTTCCTTTCTCTTCTTCGTTTTCTTTAAACGATGCCTTCTCAATGGTAATACCAAAAGGCATTAAATAGGCCTGCGATGTTAGTTCACCCTCACTCCATAAGAGCATTTCCAGTTGAGGTATTACGAATATCTATATTCACTTGAGAGCAACTTGCACTAGTATTACGAATAGACACTTCATTACGCAAATGATAGTTAAATTAATCTGACTGAAGAAAATGCTCATAATAGTAAGTCCTATAAAATATTAATTAAGTTTTCATGTCTATAAAAGGATTGATACAGTTCATTGAAAGCAAGAGATAAAGATCTGATGAGTTTTACTTTTCTGCACTTTTTTTCAAAGCAATCCTCATCTTTAAGAGCAGTAAGTATAAAAATGGACCTTGAAAATAGTTGTAAAAAAAAAAAAGGCAACAAAACCCCCACCAAAAGAACAAAACCCCAAATCAAAACAATGATTAAAAAAAAAACACGTCATAATAACAGGATACCCAGACATTGGATAGATCAAGTTCAAAGCTAGACCTAGTGCCCATGATAACATTTTAAAAACCTTTGATCAAATCTTCTTGATTATATTTTTAAAAAAACCAAACAAACCATGAAGTAAGGAGCACAGCAGCTCCCAGCCTACATTCATATTAAGTTATCTAATTAATACTCTTATGCAATTGTTTTTCCCCTTGTTATATTGAGCAACTCATAATCATTGACCATTTCCCCTACCCCTCCCCCTATCAAATGAAAAGGAGGGAAAACTAAAGTGTGGCCATTTCACATCTACTGAATGTGAACTTTTAAGAACATATATTCACAGTCACAGTTATGGTGATCAAAACATCCAAACTTTATCAAGCAAAGTGCACAAAATGAAAAAGAGGGTTAAAATATATTCCATAAAAAAGAAAAATAAAAGCACACTTTTTTTTAACCCAGCACTATTCCTTCTCTCTCATAAGACAAATAGCAAAAAATGAGAAGAAAATGTATATCTATGGAATACATGTGTGAATTAATATGTAAGCAATACACTGATGTTTGAATATTAAAAAATGATATGCATATAAAAATTCCTTTTTCTCAAATAATACTATACCTTACCAAAATAAAGTTTATGTATGATAGGAAACTTTGACAGTATAAATAGAAAAGATGGAGACAGACCTACAGTCCTTATCTCTGCACAAATGCAGGTCAAACAAATACTGCACACTGTCATCCAACACTCCGCTACCTACACAAACATGCAAACCCTCTGAAGGCCATTCCATATGGTCGCACCTTCTAAACTTGCTGGGAAGAACACCACGGAACAACCTATTATGTGCTTTACACAATATTTCATTGGCAATAGCTAGGCACTTATTCACAACTAAGTTGTATTAGATCTCCTATCTGAGAATCCAATTTCAGTGATGTATAGTTAAGGGCTAGATTGTTCTAGATGGACATGATCCCACAGTGTCAACATAATACCCTGTAGGTAATGATAAAAAGATCACCTTGTCTCAAAAATTAAGTCTCATTGCTGAATTAAAATGTTATTCTTGAAAGCCATTGGTGACTAAATTCAATTTGAATGAAATGTGTGATAAAGTAAAAGACTTGAAGAAAAGGTGTCATAAAATCACAACTTAGGTAGTGAGTTTTGTTGATGACAAACATTCACATACATAAATACCATCCATCCATACATACATACACAAAGAATGTCAAGTAATGGACAAGACATACACAATTCTTCATTGAAAACTGCTGTCAGTTGCTAGTTAGACTTTGAACCTGTCAAGGCACACGAAAAAAAAAAAAAAAGGATAGGAAACCCACAGGAAATTCACAAAGAAAAAAAAAAACACACAGTACAAATAATTTTTTAGTGAACAAATCAAAACAAAAAGTCTCGTTGTCTTCTTCATATCTTCAGGTTACAGAATATTTTTTTGCATTAATTAATCTGGCCTCCGAAAGTGAGTGCAAGGGCCGAAGCGTAATACTGCTTTCTTAAGATGTCAACAGACAAACTAGAAGACACAAATGATAACCAGAGAAATTTGGCTACAGTTGCATCTAAAGACGGAGAGAACTCATGAAATACACACAAATTTTTGATATATTTTAGCCACCTTGTGAAAAATGGTCACTTAAGCCATGGATTCACAACACACTGACATACAAGAAAGAAAAAAATGTGGAATCATTAGAGGAAACATTTTACATGTTAGTCTTTCCATTGACAAACAGAAACCCTGCAGAGATCTCTTTGAACAGATAAAGAAACCAGTGGAGGTCAAAGAAAAATAAACCAAAATAAAACATCCGCATTTTTTAGAAACAATACTTACGCTCCTCCATGACCGGCACTATTGATGATGGAGATTTTGGAGTTTAGTTTTAAATTCTTACTTTTTTATGTTTCAACAGATGCAGTACTGACACTTACATCATTGAATATCTTATTGTGTTAACTTTGTACTCATTATACTGGCAGAGAATATGTGTCAGTTTTATTGATGGAAATTGATTTAATGTACAGGCATATTCAAGCCAAACTATAAAGAAAATTTAAAAAAAACAAAAAACAGTACAAAGCAAAAGAAAAGATTGACAATCTTTCCTAAAAAACAAAACAAAATAAAACCAATGCCATTACAAAACTAAAATGATGCTCAAACTCACTACTGAGCTAAGGAAATCAGATGAACAGTTCAAATTATTTTGACTGAACCTCAATAGACTGTGCTACCCATTTTAAGCCACAGTGAAGTATGGAAACTAGAGTGACTAGACTTTCACAAAAGCATAACATCGAACTCAGAACCACTCATATTCCAACCACAAACCTATTAAATTGCAAATGAACACTTTAACCATTCACCTATTAATGCTACATCTGTCTGCTCTGTGCTTTGCCACGCAGGAAGTCTTTATGGATTGTCTCCATTCCCATTTCTTTTTTTTTTCATTGCTGTTGTCTTTTCTTCACTACAGGTATTCTGCATATACATTCGAAGAATTTTACACTCAAGTGGAAAATGCACCACTGTAAAAATTTTGTGAGAAAGATGCTTGAAACCAGACATTTTTGGTGTGGTTCTTGCTAAATGTATTTCATAGTCGAAATGAATGTTATTTTGCCACCACAAGACAAACCCTTTACTAGTCATATCACCCACTCCCGAAAATGGCCGCATCACCCAATAACGCCCGTCAGGTGTATAGTTTCAATTTCCATCTTGTACTTTTTTTGTGCTTAGAATGCTTAGAATCACTTCCCAATAGTTTGGCATAGTATTAATAAGAGCTTTAATTTTTGGTTCAACCCTGTGAACCCTATTCTTTTGTTTACCATTTGTGGGCCAGCTTAACTCAAACTTTCAGATAGATTTTTATCAATCCTACGAAACCTGATGGCTTCCAACTTTCTTTAAGACCTTTTTGCAAGTGGGAATGACATTTGTTATGATGATTGTGGCAACTCAGATGGTCAGAGTGACTTGGAGGAAGATTTGGTTGGTGGTTATGACTTCGACCAAGGCGTTTCACCAGCTCTAGTACTGGCAGTGAAACTGAGCCACAGACTCAAAATGCCTACCTCATCCCAGCTCATTCCCCCCTAAACTTGTCTTAACACATAACATGAATTCATCAAAATATTCATTTTCTGATTCCTGAATCATCTATGCCTATTTTGATATTGAGCTTTTCATATTTGGCTAGTAATGAAATTTTGCGTGCACTTTTGAAAATATGTATTAATTTTTATGGAGTCATGTCCCTTTAGCTGGGCTTTTCAGGGGTGGGCTTTGGTAGGAGAAGGCTATTACAGGGTTAAATGTATCCAACTAAAAAATATCATCGCAGTTTTTATGTTGACTGTACATATGAGTGATCTATGATGGAATTCTCTGTTTAACAAAAAAAATGAAAAATGAAATCAAATTTAAAAAATTCAACAAAACTGCATCCATTCAATTTGGAGTCAATTTGGACCCTTTTAATCCATAATGACAAACTTGGACAAAGCTTAACTCAAAACAATGAATTCTCACCTGCCAGATCTGTCCACAGCCTCCCTGTCATATTCGTCTTGTAACTGTTGCAACTTGTGAGGCAAATATTCTTTACAGACACGGAGAGCATCTTGCCACATGTTCGAGTCCTGGCAAGAAAGACCAAATCTTAAAGACTCATAAGATTTTTTTCAAAGTGTCGAAGAGGGGTTACAAAAAAACCCCTAAAAAATAACCAAAATAACCATCAAGATTAAACTATATCCCAAGATTACCTTTTTAAGGACTCTCTGCATTCCTCTTTAATTTACTTACTCTTCTCTTAAGAAACATAAGCCTTACTCAAACTTTAGTATCATATTCCAAATTCTTTTTCATCACAAAAAAACTTTTAATGGGCACACTTTTGGCTTTTTTTTGTTTTGTTTTCTGCTAGTCCTTTTAGTTTTGTTTTGAGGATGGCGTTTGTTTTGTTCTAATTAACCTTAAAGTAAAACAAAAAAGTGTTCATACATTGTCTGCTATTTTCTGTCCATTAATTGGCAGACAAAATATTGCTGAAAGAATAAAATACATCTAATACCAAGGAAATTCAAAAATGTAATGTCTTCTCCTGAAGTCCTGTCCATAAAAATACAATGCTTGTCTTTGTCTTATGTTGCTATTATGTATTCTCACCTTGTAAAATTTAACAGCCAATTCTGGTCTTTGTGCCCTCAGCAGGTATGACTCAGCTCTTTGGTAGTCCTTTTCCTGGAAAGCAAATCTAGCCTGTCCAACCAAAACATCAGCAACAGATTCCTGGTCATGTGACTCAGCAACCCTTTGAGCAGAATCCCAGTCCTGATTGTGAACATACCTGAAGGTAAAAAAAAAGAGAGAGAAAAACAGTGACTACAAGATAGGACATTTTGAGAGCTATGTGTGTCATTTAAATTGCCATTCTTCCATTTATTCCCCTTGCTAAAACTTAAGGTAGGCATGCAGGCACATCATACTTATGGCGGGCATGCATGTACATCCACGTGGAGTAATTTTGTGAAATTCTGGGACATTTTTGTACAATATCTATGACATTACTCTGTGGGTGACCAAAGTGTGGCCTCTCAGATGAAATACCTAGAAAGACTGCAAATGAGCAGCCTCCACAATGTCTACAGCTGACAGCAAGTTTGGGAATAGGCTTTCAGACATAGTATATAAAGTGAGGGAAGAAAGTTTTTCAAAGATGGCCTCATATAATATACCAAATGGCTGTGCGTCTGATCGCTCTTGGGCTAAGATGAAGTACCTAAAATTCCTCATGGGTACTAAACCAGATGCCTAAAAAACAATGCAGTTAATGTATGAAAATTATATCTGATAGAGTTTTAAGTTACTGTTCACCTTAGTAGATCTATATTTAATCTGCAATGTACTTTCATTAGCACTGAGAAATGACCCAGTGACAGCCTGTGCTGTTCAAGTACATAGAACTAATAATCCACTCCAATGTGACTCAACATTGTTCTTGATTGATGGTAGACAACAGTGTTTGTAAAAGGACAGAATCAACCTTCACCATGCCACAAAAAGAAAGTAAGAGTGAAAATGGGGCTGAGGTCAATGTGACACAATGACAAGGAGGTGTTGAAGCAGTGCTACTTCTCTACAACTCTGGTACTAAAGCTGGAGAGGTCAACCGATTAAATGAGGATGGTAACAATGTTGACTTAATACCCACTAATCTATCTTTGAGTCTTAATAGGTTTATCTGTGAAAGCAAGTTATGAATATGTGTAAATTCAGAAGCCCTAGCTTTAAGTCTTAGATTTACGGTATACAGCCACATTCATATGCTAGGTTGTAACTACGGTATACAGCCACATTCATATGCTAGGTTGTAACTAATCTCCACGATGGTGAAGGATTGTAGGACAGGAAAGTTTAGAGGGGAACATTTCTGTCACACTGAAAGTAATACTTATTCTGAATAATTTCTTTTATGTGAAGAAGATGAAAAGATGTTATTAATCTTGCCTTCATCTTGAATTTTAAAGAGATCTTAATATGAGACTTATGGATGAATACTCCATAGTAAAACTATGCTGAGATTTTGATAATGCAATTCTGATTTTTTTTCTCCTTTTTATTTTTATTTTCTCAAAATTTCATCATAATTTGAACTTTCCATAAGTTTGACATGTGACTAAACATACATGAGCACAGCTTCCTTTGGCTTATTGGCTTTGATGAATTCCTGTTCCGCCTCTGCAAACTTTCCTTCATCTTCCAAGTACATGGCATATTTGAGATGAACTTCAGGTAGTTTTTCCTTCATGGCAATTGTACTCAACTCAAAGGCAAAGTCAAAGGCACTGAAAGACAAAGAGATATGAAATGTCTAACAAATATATACAGGTATTAAAAATTATTTCAGACTTCTTTCGGCTTTTTGAATGTGCCAATTTGATACATCATGCATTTATAATTTAAACATCAAATTGTTCTTTTTTTTTTAAGGAACTGTCATATTTGAGATAACTCATTTTTCAATCCGATTTGACTCTATAAATTATGGGAAGGCACAAGAAATTTAAAGCTTAGCTTCATTGGAGATTAAAGACAAAGTGGAAAGTCGTATGAGCCTGTTGTGAAGTAAAAGAACACTTGGAAGTGTAAACAGAAAGCTGAAAAGCTACTGCTCAAGGAGAAATGATTCCTTATTCTCTCTCTTTATCTTCCACCTTTTCCAAACCTTTAGTTGTCTGTATCATGAAGGGCATCAGCAGTAAAAACCCTTGCCAAAAAAACATGGATGGGGTTGGGGGGGGCTTTCAAAACAGTGACACAGGAGGGAGAGAAAGAAGAAGAAGAAGAAGATATCTGTGGCATTTATATATGTTCTTATTTATTTCAATTTAATATTTTACCCGATAAAAATGTTTGGGATAAACAAAGCATGATGACATTAAGTGAACTAATTTGAAAAAATTTCCTGAAGTGAGGTGGCAAAATTCGTATGATTATAAGTTCCTCAAAGTTACATAATTGATGGAATCACCAACAAAGCTCACCAATTTTCTGCTGCATAGTCAATGGCAGCATCTAAGAGGCCAAACTTGTTCAGCAATTTGACGGCAGAATCACCTCCCAGATTTTTGGCCCATAAATAGGCCACTTGCTTGGCAGCTGTTGGCCCACCATGAGCTTTGGCAACCTACAAAAGGAAGGAGAGGAATTGATTACTTATGGCTCTTAATATGAATATTGCATAAAATAGTTACATGAAAGCAAACATGAATGAATGGACAGAGAATATAAAATGAAAAACAACCACTCAATTACCAAACAAAGGGTCAAGCAATGTGATGTTTTAGAACTTGTCAAAATATTCTATAAGAACTCATAGGGATATCAAGAATATATGAGAACAGGTTACAATAACTGAAAATCAGGGTTAAAAAGAAAGGAACCTATCAAAAACACAATAAAAATTTTGTTTCACTCCCTTCATCCTACTAAAAATACTTTTTAAAAAATATAACAGAAATTATTCGATTAAACCATCAGGGTGAAATTTCAAATGAAGGAAGCAAAATCCAGACAGGAATGATGATAGTAGTCAGTTATAAAAGCAAAATGAACTGAAACGGATTTAAAAGGGAAAAAAAAAGAGAGAAAAAAAGACAAGGATTACCCGATAGGCCTCATCCCACATGTCCTGACCACGGTACATGTTAACGGCTGCTTTCCAGTCCCCTGCTTCTTGGAAGTGATGCTCGGCTTGGCGCAAGTTTCCTTCTCCCTCCAGTTCCTGTGTTGGCACATGATTCACAGTGAAAGACATTGTAATTCTGTCAGTCTAAAACTATGATTGCCTGATTGATATTGTAAGATGGCCAGATGTCAAGAGACCCTTGTGGGTATACAAATCAAAGGTAATATACCTTCTATCTTAACTCAAATTATACTGTATTGTGTAAATGGCATATACAAAAGGATGTGCATGACATGGAACTTATCATCAACATTTATTCAATGAAGGAGATGTTGATAAATATACCAGTGCTTAAAATATATCAAAACAAAAACAAAAAATTGTTTGATTTTTAATAAACCAAAAGTTTATGCAATGGCGATTTGTTTAAACATTTTATGTTGTTAATACATTTTTACTTTTTCCTTATTAGAAGGGTAGAATTTGGCAACAAAAGATATTGACAGAGCAACGTTCTACATCTAATTTAGTTGTTGAAAATGCGCTGAAAAATAGAAAAATAAAGCTGAAACCTAAAAACTCTCATCAATAGGTACTAGATCAGATGCAGAGTAGTGAGTGATATTACACATGCTTCAATCTTTTTTTTAACATTATCTTAAGGTACCTTAGCAAGATGCATGTGGGTGTCGGATACAAGATTCTCGTGGTACTGCTTGACAAGACGGATCATATCTCCATACATTCGTTGTTTTTTATACATGGTGATGGCCAGATCAGGCTCTTCAACAGCCACATACAATCTGGTGACAAATATTTGAATAAAATTAATCTAAATTGACAAAAAACAGAAAGAAGAGCATAAAATTGGCAAATCAAGGTAAAACCATTGTGTTCACAATTGCGATACAAGCTCTGCTTGAGAAGAGAAATACATTTTATCAACAGAAACATGGTAATGACATGGTAATAACAATTACTTATAACGACAACCATTAATAGTATTTGTTAAAATTCATTCCTGCTCGATGAATATGATGATTCATAAAGGGCAGACATGACATAAATATTGGATATGCATATTAATGATGACAAGAATAAACCATATTTACACAATTCTGCAACATTTTCTTTACACAAGTTTCAAGTAAAATTTGAATAAAATTTAAAAAACAAGAAGTCACATTTAAACATTTTCTGTGGTTAATACAAGAAGTCCTGTTGCAGCATAATGGCTGTATGTCTAATCTAGATCTAAATAATTTCAACACCTACCTCTAACTGTACTGGCTGTCGGGTTCTACGATCTAGATCTAGGCTGCTATGAACTATAAATCTAGATTTGACGCTATATCTAGATTATATTTCTAGATTCTAGATTTGGCTGGATAAAGATCTATAGCTAGATATGTAGATAGCTATAGAGGCATTCATTAAGAATATTCTGATTCCATACACACAGATGAGGTGCGATAACACACAGGTTGTTGTGTGTGTCTCACGCTCAGCTGTGAACACGTCTCGCCGTGCTGCCCTTCCTGTGTCGCATGGCAAGTATCTGAGTATTCCTCTGTGGTTAACTCAAATGGAAATATTGTTTTGTAAAGTTGTCCTTATCATAATTAAACCACAATTTTCAAAACATTCCTCTGAATGAGAGCTTTCATTCAATACCTTATTTGCCAGGATTGGTTGCCTATGGGCTGAGTTCGGCGACACACAGACAGATGTTACGAACATTTATAACAGATTTGAAAAAGCGCTTAAAGTCATGTATTTTTATCATATAAAGAAATTTCTTGACATAATTACAAAACCAAATTAAATCTTAAAATGAGACAGAAAAATATCATACCTTCCCCTTAATGCACAGGCTTAGAAAAAAAAACAACCCGCAAAACGTTTGTTCTTCTTTTGGTTTATCCCTATTAAGGTCACAACACCAGATCTTCTGCTAGTAACTGGTCATGTTTATTGCTTCCTTCTTACTCACAACAATTGCCATCTTAACTCCAACCGCATACCCTAACTTTAGTTTCCCTAATACCTTGTCATGACATTTTCGGCCTTCTGTTGCCGATGTATTCTTCATCTTTTCTCACCAAACCGCCTAGATCTAGACTTTCTCTGTCTCACCTTGTCTCAAAACCAGTCTGCCTGAGAAAGCAATCTCCCTTCCCCCTCCCTCCCGCCACCAATAATAAAAAAAAGAAAAGAAAGAATAAAACCAACAAATAAATATTGCAAACAAAATAAAGCAAACTTAGCCATACAAAGACCAACCTTTCAGCCTCTTTGAATTTTCCTTCATCTTCCAATTTCTTAGCCTGAGCAATATAGAGGTTTGTCACGTCCTCTCCTTTCATGTAAGTCGCCGCAAGCTGTAAAAAAGGAAATGCTTAGATTTTATTGTAAATCCTTTTTTGAACCTTTAGATATTGCTTTTTTTCTTCAGACATCACTGGAAAATGAGAAGAATTTCAAGGCATGATAAGGAAGCTTTTGATGAGAAGGAATCAAGAATTTAACACAGAAACACTAATAAATCATAATAGCAAACAAATTCTAGTGAGCTCCCTATAGGGACAGAGACAAGAAAATACAAAGGAAAGAACATGAAAAAAAAAACTTGCACCGGTATGAATCATCAGCAGCCCCCTTTTTAAACAAGAGCAGGGTGAAATCAGCTAATGGAAGGCAGAAATGACACTTCTTTTTTTTGATAGTCATGAAATCAGAAGGGATGAAGACATTAAGTGAACCTAAAATGAGATGAGCTGAAATAACCAAACGGTTGCATAATTCTAAAAAATATTCTTTGCAAACTACACCATGAGCTCAACACCAATAAAGCAAGTTATTTACCTTATGGGCCATCTCCCATTTGCCAGCTTGGTTGTACATGTCCACAGCTTCCCTTGTACACCCAGCTTCTACATAGAACTTTTCAGCCGTCTGAACAAAATAAAGTCTTTTCAATCACAAAGTAGATTCTGATTCTTAAGGAACAAATTCCATCATAAGAAAATCAGTTCCTTGACTACTACATACAATCTTGTTTTAGTGATTAAATCTCACTTTTAGGATGTCAATAAAGATGCCACTCCATCACACTCCTTTCACAATGCCAACTTAGGTCAGACAATTCAGACAAGGAATTGCTAAATTTTTAAATATTGCATTAAAATTATTCTTTTTTTTCTTCACTCTCCTTACCACGTCAGACGTCACCACAATGGATCTTCTAATTCCAGCTAGTCCTATTCAATCCATTCTTCTTTTCATCCCAACAATTGTCATATATTCTTTAATTTCATCCATATACCCTCTTTATGGAATTCCCCTTGTCTTCATACTTTATGACATCACCACTCTCTAGCATTCGCTAATTTAGCTACATTTTGTTTCCCCTCTGGCCGTGCCTTAATCATCTCCCCCTGGACCCACTTTGTCTCATCCTGCCTCCTTGTGTGTAGTCATATGTGCATATGTCTGATCTTGTCCCATCTTGTTACAACCACTGAGAAAATCTGCAAATTCCCATTTCCCACTTCAAGCTCTGGTGTTTGTTATTTTATAAGCCCTGTAGCTCAGACGTAAAGCCTTGGCATGTGGACTGAGAGACAGCAGGTTTGATTCTCGCAATGGACAGATGTGTTTTTTTTTTCTTAAGCAAAGAATTTAGCCCCTATTGCTTCACTCCACCCAGACGAAATTAGGTACAGCTTTGGCAGGAAAAGAAATCTGCACTAGACTAGTATCCTATTCAGAGAGTGAAGGATAAAGTCTGTCATGGTCCTCTTTATGCTATATAAAGTAGGATAATCTCCAGCCATATGAGCCGATCCAGCTTGCAAAAGACCACTACTACTACTACTACAGTCTCTAGCTCTTACAATGTGGACAACTATCTTATACACTTTCTCTTTTGATTTTGTAGATGTCCTTTTACCTCATTATTTAATATAATCCCTGACATTTTTCTCCACCAACACCATCCTGTGTGTAACCCTCTTCCTTACTTTGAAACCAATTTCTACTGCTTTCAACTGAACATTACATACTTGAAGCCATCTACCCTACTGTAGTAAGATTGATCATCATAATGAACCTAAATACATGTTTAAGAACTTACTTCATACTCTCCTATAGAGGCATAGTGATCAGCAATCTTTTTGTAGTAGCCAGCAGACATGGCAGAGTCTTGGATTTCCAGGATTTGAACTGCCTTGGCCCACTGTCTGGAGTTGATGGCAGCTTCCACAGCTTTTGTAGTGGCACTGCAAAAAGGATATCACTTTTTTACATACTGACATACAAGAAGAAGAAGAAGAAGAAGAAGAAGAA
>JAOWAY010018696.1:0-12434 GCA_028565895.1 Goniobranchus geometricus
GCCTCCATGATGGCCCCTCTGTATAGATCTCTTTTCCATAGCCCTCCCCACAACTGTCGACAAATTTCCATTTCCCTCTCGATGTCATCTCTCCAACTTCCTCTTGGTCTTCCTCCGTGTCTATTATTTGGCATTCTTCCCTCATAGATGGTTGGTACGTTCAATACTTTCATGCCGCTTGATGTGACCAAAATAAGCTAGTTTTCTCTTTTTCACAGTCTTTGCTGGCCATTCTCTTTCTATTCCAAGTTCCTCCAAGATGGATAAATTTATTCCTTTCATAACCCATGTTATTCTCAAGATGTTACTGTAGCATTTCATTTGAAGACTGGATATTATCTTCTCGATATTTCTGTTCACAGTCCACGATTCTGGTCATTTTTTTGCAATTGGGATTATGCAGGATTGTAAAAGCTTAATCCTGGTGGCTTTGGTTGTTCCTTGCTATGATGTTTTCATTTTCTTTAATTTTTGTAGGGCCATTGCACACGATCATTCGATTTCTCTTGTGATGTTTCCATTATGAGTTATTATTCTGGCAAGATATTGGAACCCCTTTACCACTTCCATGTTTTCATTGTTGATTTTTATGTCAGGATATTGTTTCGATTTGTCCGTTTTCATTACCTTTGTTTGTTTTTTTTGACATTTAAGAAGGGATCCTGGACCTCTATGTGCTTTTCGCCCATATAATACGTTTTTCTAGGCCTTCTGGGGTTGTCGAGAGGACGACCGTATCATCTGCCTATTTTAGTTCTGGCAGATTATGGCCACCAATGTTGAGACTGTGAAAATGCTGAAGATATTCTTCAGAATGCATTTGTCTCATACTTTTGGCATAGATTTTGAATAAGTATGGTGATATGATGCATCCTTATCTCACTCCTTGCTCTACCTCGAACCATTCTGATGTTTCTCCATTGATTCTAACAGTCGTTCACTGTTTGTTATGAAGAATTTGTAAGAGCTTGATTATATGGATTGGAAATCCCATGTTGATCATTATTTTCCAGAGAGCTTCATGCTGAACACAGTCAAATGCCCTGGAGTAATCAATGAAGCAGCAATATAAATCGCTGTTGTACTCCCTAAACTTCTCAGTGATATTTCTCATATTGAATATGTGGTCCGTCGTGCCCCTACCTTGTTGAAATCCTGCTTGGGTTATGTTTATCTCTTCATTAACTTCTTCTTCGTCCTTTCCAGAATAATTTTTAGCATTATGTTGCTGTCATGACTTATGAGGGATATGGTTCTGTAATTGTCGCTAACTTCGAGGTCCCCCTTTTCACGGAAATGGAACATGAACTGATTTCCTCCAAAATGTTGGCCAGGATCCGGCCCTCCATATTTTAGTGCATAATGCATGGTAAATGTTTGGGTACACAGTTATTGCATAAAATTACGATAAGGTGCGTGGACCTGGTTTCCCCCCCCCCCTAAGTTATACATTTTAAGACATATCAGATAAACTCAATCATTCTCTCGCAAACTGACATGCCAAGGTAAATCGGCACAATCATATTCGGAGGTTTAAAGGTGGTCGATATCTTCGCAGGCAAAAAGAAAAGAAAAAGGAGGAAATGATGCAAGGGATGTCAGGGTGAAAAAGAGACGGGCAACGGAGAAACTCAGGTTGACAACATTTTCACGTACATTTCAAGAAAAAGACGTGACTTTTAAACTATTCCGTAATTAGATAATGAACGAATTACGTGAAATGTAGCACAGAAGACTGTTAATAACAAATGCAAAGCTTCCCTTCAACATAATTATTTTCTCTTTCCCCTCCCTGTTTTGGGTTGCTTCAAGACCAGATTTCGAGTAACTTGGTACTTAGTCAGGCTCGGCTTGTTGGTTTTCCCGTAGTTTTTACCCCTGTCATGGTCAGTGAATTTTAAGAAATAGTTTTGCTCAGAACTGCAAAGTAAACAAATATTTCCTGTTTGGGTCACTGGTAGGAATCTACAATTGTGAAAATGGCAGAATCAAATTAAGAATTTTGTTCCTTCAGTCTTTGTTGCTGATTTTTTCTTCCTTTTTTCTGTTCACGCCCTTAAAGATAATAGCCCTGGCTGAAGATAGATAGAGATAGAGACACAGTTGTTAGTTGGGAGGGGTGGGAGCAAGCCAGGAGGACAAGGAGAAGGATAATTAACAGGCAGAATTCCATGGAAATGTAATCCAACCTTGTTGAGAATGACTTGACTTAATTGCCAGTCACCTCCCTGTCAACCGACCGGGATGCCTTAGCAGCCTTCAGGATCTTCTTCGTCAGGTTCTTCAACTTTCGTCTGTTGTTGGCATATGACGTGATGTTTTCCAGATCTTTGATGGATTTCAGTCTGTATGTCACTGTGGCGTCTTTTTATTTTGGCGAGGTTGTTGTTCAGGATGATTGGTAGCGTGATTGGTGGACGACCTGCAAATATTTCGGAGGTTTTTGTGAAATAGAATTTCATGTCCTTTCTGGCTGGGATGTTTTCGTCTCTCCTCAAGGTATGTCCAAAGAGACGCCAGCGATGTTCTAGAATTTGAGAGGAGATGGGTATTTCGTTACTTTATAGATTGAGGGAGACATAAGTGATTTTCAAAGGATAACGTATTACCAGGAGTTTTCTTAGTCGTGTTCTGTGGAAGGCATCTAAGTTTTCTTCTTCAGCTTTTGTCAGTGCCCACGTTCCACTATTGTAGGTTTGTTCTGATTTAACAACATTTATATATAGCCTTGAATTGTCTTTTCTCATCCATATGGTATTAAGCTTGTTTAGCGCGGCTGTTAATGAGCGTTTTCTCCGTTCAACGTCTTCTTTGTCTCCCAGTAAAGATCCGACCTTTATATCTGTCCATTAATTTTAGTCTCTCGCCAGCAATGTATATTCAGTTTTGTCGGTGTTAACTTTGAGTTTGAATTTCTGTAGAATTTCTTGTACTGCTTTGGTATTGATGTACTCGAGGCCAATAAAATCGACATCGTCTGCGTATATGATTTATGGTGGGAGAAGTTGGTACTTTGTTTCTATTCTGGGAATGTTCTTTCTTATTTCCCGCAGAGCATGTTCCAGGTACACGATGAAAAGTATGGGTCTTAAACTGTCCCCTTGGAGTGTTCTGATGTTGCTTGTGAATGGGGCATTCTGTGTGGCTCCACTGATCTTTATGTTGATGTGAGTGTTGGTAAGCAAGAAGTGTGCTTGTCTCAATTCATCCTCTTTTATGATAGGTTCAAGGATTTTCAGCAACAGTCCTCGATCGATGGTGTCGAATACAGCTGATATGTCGATTCCCGTTATTTTGATGCTGAGAATACAACATCCTAATCAATAATAACATACCTTCTGTCGTACCTGATACTAGCTGGATGAAAAAGGGGTGCTTCAAAAAGGTTCGTCCAATTACCCAAAGACACACACACACACACACAGACACACACACACTCACATACGTACGCACACAGTCTTAACCTTCAAACGCAAAGGACGATGACGTAGAGACGCATAAAGAGAGTAGCGGAGGACGTACAAAAGTACAAAACAGCCAGTCGTCCATTGACATTGACTGTGGATTGTTCATAACATAATCTCTCACATCTGTCATATTCTATTCAACTATATTCGAGTGATGAAAAGAACCAAACCATAAAAGGAATTCAGCCAAATCCGCCCAATCTTCAATAGGTTGACATGCACTTTTGTCTTTTGGGCCCATAAGGCAGTGATAATAATGTTTGACAGGTTAATATCAAGCTGGTGCACGCAATGACAAGAACTCCCAAAGTGCAGCGATACGGACAGGATTTGTTTGTTTGACAGAATTCTGCACGACATATTGAAGTTGGATTTGTCATCTTTTTTGTGTCGATGTAACTCACGCTTTCTTTTTTCGTTTTGAATTTCATCATTTGTTTCTACGACGGCTAATGCTGGCATAAGCCCGAATAAATTCCATCGAGTTATCTTTCAGGAGAAATGAATTTTATCTTTTCTCTGCAGCCTTTGGAGGAAATTTTACACCTACTTTTTGAAAGACCGCACCAACGTCTACAAAAATGCCCGCTCTGTCCTACTTTTGTTTCGTTACATTTTGAGATGAAACCACAGACCTCTTCATTTCTAAAAAAAATGTTCTACCTTAATTTGGGACTGTTCTTTCTTGTTAGTAAAATAATTTTCAATGCAAGTGTAATATTCTTCTTTCCAGTGTTCACTGTCCAATGCCGTATAAAAGGGACTCGTTTGCAAACACACTCTGCGAATTAAATGAAGATGAAAGGAAAGAGTTGGCATTCTTGAAAAATCTCAGTTTTAGTGTGGGATTCTTCACTGTTGCCAGACACACGACAGGCACTGAGCTACTTGGTCTTTTGTGTAGTGTGGGCTGATGGCATCCTGCTTTCTACTTAAATAGTACTTTAATGATGTTCCGTCCGCTGCATCTTGCATTTTATCCGTCAAATGCTTTCTGGGAGTCGATGATAACAATATTTTACGGTTATCGAACGTCGCCGCTTTCAATGCCATTGGTTAATAAGTACTCGTGGCCTTTTTGTCTTTTGTTTTATTGTCATTGTAACGTCTTATGGCATGAAATTGTGTATTTATAGCTCTCTAGACATTATGATTGTGGGTATGTCCTGGCTCTCTATGTGGTGAACTGTGTGATGTAAGAGATTTACTTATTTTTAGAATAGGGAACCGAAACATAAAGGATTATCGACTAGTATATTCTAGAAGTATTGCGTCATTCGTTTGGTGATTGTATTTTGTCGAATAAGTGAGATATATCCACAATGTTCCGTTTCTAGAGAATTCTTTGGGAGTATGATAAACTTTTGGTGCGAAAGTAAACGGGCGGCAGACCCTTGAGAATTCTGTTAAATGTATATTTAGCAGTCGTGTTGACAAAAAGTATAGGCCTTAACTTATTGATTTTTCATTAAATTGTTGAACGTTATTGATTTTTCATTTCATTGTTGACCTTTATTGATTTTTTATTAAATTATTCAAATTTTAAATCGCATTTTCTTACCATTTATTTAACCGTGGATTACCCCTAACAGTAAATTTTGGACATAGAAAAAATTGTTTTAGATGTCTATAGCCCCGTCAGTATCATCTGTGACCTGTGTCGGTACCACCAACAGTCATTGACAAGACTGTCTCTAGGCCAGTCCTCACTCGATGTCTCCTAGTTTGAGACAGCAGTGAACAATTCAAATACTAAGACTGTAGGCATACATTGGGTGTCATACAAGAGGAATCAATGATAGGATGCAAAAAAGAGCTTCTAAACAAACACATGTTATGAAACATCTATCAAATGTAGAGGGTTTGCGAAAGCTCAAATTACGGACCCTTGGCTACAAATGAATCAGGGGTGATACGATAGAAGGATGATGATGATGTTCGTTCTTCGTATTCGAATATGACCATGACTTCTGATCACTTAGTAGAGCTGGGGTGTGTACGGAGATGGCCAATGAGGCCGATCTGCGCCCGGAAACGTCTGTTGCAGTGGGGACAGATGACGCTTGGGACTCTACCAGGTTGGGAACTGGAGCTTATTCTCTCCTTTCTTTTCAAACGACAATGTGCCTTGTCATTAATGCGCTTTTCTTCAAAGGCAGATGCTCCTGCTCTTTCGATTGAGCGCCATACGGAACGATCCTCTGCGCTCTTTTCCCATGTAGAATGTTGCAGAGCTTGAGGGCTCCCATCAGGGTGTCTTTGTATCGCTTCTTTGGTCGGCCTAGTGAGCGCTTGCCTTTCGCCAGCTCATCGTAGAGCAGTCTCTTTGGGAGACAACTGTCATCCATATGTCGGACGTGGCCGGCCTACCTTCGCTGTGCGCGCAGAAGTAGGCCTATGGGATGTATACCCTCTCTCCCAGTACGCTGCAGAACTTCAGTGTCCGGCACCCTGTCTTGCCACTCGATGTGGAGCAACGTCCTCGGGCATTTCATGTGAAAGGCGTTCAGTTGCTTAGCATGACGGCTGTTGCTTCTATGTTCTTCTTCATGGCTACATTCATCGTCCAAGTCTCATATCCATACAGCAGAATAGGTTCTATGAAGCACTGCAGGATTATTAGTTTGATGTCTTTACATTTCAACAGTCACTTCATGCTCATGAAGACAGACTTTGCCTTAATAATTCTGTTGTTGACATCCTCTATGCATTTTCCGTCCAATGTAATCACGGCTCCTGAATATCTCATCCTGTTGACCTTCTCTCTTTTCACCATGATATTACAGTCTTGAGGAGAGTTTGGTTTTTCTAGAGATCACCATAATATCTGCTTTTCTTTATTTTTAAGCAAGGCGATCAGAATTTACATTATTTCATGATGTGATCATAATAATGTTTTCGAAGCCCCTCTTTAAAATCTCCGTATCCTTGGCAAAAGTAAGATAGTAGGTTAGTTCAAGTCAGGAGAGAGAACAGAATTAGGAGTATGAAAGAAAAGCTGGATGGAAATGAAAGCAAGTAAAAGGTTACCACTATAGTCGCCTTTCACGACATGCTGATATTGCAGAACTCACCGGAAACCTACACTGGGATAGGAAGCCAGGCCTGTTACGAGCCGATCTTTACCTTTACTGATAATGATAAAGATTGCATTTATACACCGTGCTCAACTGTTCAAAGAGCAGTCTCAAAGCGCTTGGCAGTACTTTATCAAATGGCAGGCCTACCCTCTGGGGACCACGCAGTAAAATGTAGCACATTCAGCGGGAGGAACTGAAAAGGATAACAGGATTCGTTAAACTTTTTAATGCAGAGATATTTAGTGAACCCATAGCTTTGCCCACCAGCACGAGAACGTTATTTACGATTATAAGACTGAAAGAATACAACAACAAAAAACAACAACAACAACTTAACAACAACGATAACACAACAACAACAATAATCTTGACTAGCATAAGTTAGGCTCAGCATGCTCATATTAAATTGATTTTTATTCTATTTTTCGGAGAACTTAAAATAAAAACGACATTATGCCAAATCTCTGGCTCAGAATGCACACAGCCAGATCATACATGTAGAACATCTACAACATGATGACACGTGTACAAAACTCACCAAACTAATCAAGTACGAATCAAGTTGCTCCTAAGCAAAGACAGGAAGTAGCTCATGAATATTCACGTAGCCTGTTGGGCTAACTACTAACAATAACATTAAGTGAGTGTACTAGCAATAGGTACATGAGTCGTCCCCTGTAAGTTCATCTAATATAATACACCACAACGTTCAGTCTGTTCATCACATCCAATAGAATGTTTAATTATTTTCTCTTATATCTCTACATCAGATTCGGATTGGGCTTCCTCATCTCTACAATACCCGCTAAGCCGGGACATGCGAAAGGGAGATCATTCTTCAAGCACAATAATTGAAAGGACTTCAAATCCGCTTCCATGTCGCGATGAAAACAGCCCGTGGCAATTATACATGGATTCAGTCGCATTAACACTCTTTCGAGATCATCCATGTGCCAGGGCAGTGTTTGGAAGTATGAGCGCTTTTCAATTTACTGTTTTCATTCATGGAATGGTCCAGAAGCATGCCTCGAATAAAGACAAATCAGAGGCTTAAAGGATTATAAAACGAGAAAAAGAGAAAACAAGACAATCAAGCACAAAAGCATGTCATGAAGAACCCGTGCACGAAAGAACAAGGGAAAAATGAAATGCAAAGCAAAAGGATGAAATGAAAAGAGAACGGCTATGTTGAACGTAAAGCATAAAACCAAACTCGTTAAAAATGAAAGTCGACCAGCTTACTCTGGAATGCACCAGGAACTGTAAGCCTAAAAAGGCGTTCCCATCCTTATGGGAAATGAGGATGTCGAGAAAAATGACCTTTAAGAATCCGATTACCAATTATTTCTTGCTTGTGTATTTGTACTTTGAAAGGAGGTCATGGCGTTGCTCACAGCTATAATTTTTGAGAGCATCATTTTCTTACAGTAAATGAAAGGAATACTGGGGTAAGGACATAGATCCCTCCCTCCCTCCATCCATCCATCCTTCTATACATACATACATACATACATACATACATACATACATACATACATACATACATACATACATACATACATACATACATATATTCATACATACATACATATATACATACATACATGGATGGAAACATACATACATACATACATACATACATACATACACACATACATACATACATACATACATACATATACACATATGTATAATACATACATAAATTCTTGCATGCTATCTTTACAAACCCTATAATAATGAAAATAGTCTTGGCACTTAGCGATCTTGTAGGACAGAAGTAAAAGCGCTTCCGCTCCTACATCACTAGTCAGAATGAAGGGGAAGCGGTAATGAAATTAGTGTTGGAACATTGGGATATGGTAAGACAGAAGTCACAGCGTGTCCGCTTCTCCATCACAAGTCATAATAAAGCGGGAATGCAAATGGATTGGCATGTCGGCGGCCTGGCACCGTTGGAACATGCCTGGCACCGTTGGAACATGCCTGGCACCGTTGGAACATGCCTGGCACCGTTGGAACATCGTAAAAACGGCTTGGGATGGACACCCCTGAAACTGTCGAGAAAGAAGCTTGGTTTAACTGACGTAATTGCTGTTCACATCCTCTTCATCGGAGCAGGATGTCTCAGCAATTTTGATGATCATCCTTGTCAGCTGTTCTCATTTTTTGCGGCTCTGGACAATAGATCTTAGATGCTTATGATCTTCCATTGTTCTGTTTTTAGGGGAGGGTTGATTTGAGAGATTTCTTTATCAAGGATTGTGGCAACAGATGCATAATATGTAATTGGTATTCCTCTGAATTTGCGTTCAAATTTGGTGAAGTAAAGCTGAATGGTTCTAGAAGTAAAGAGGGGAGGTGAAGATGAGAAGGCAGGATTTGGGGACTGGTGATCATTAAGATATCAGATAAATACAAAACAATAATTGGTCCTGAAGTCCTCAAGCGCACTGATTCTCTAACTGCCTGTATGCAATTAGTTCTTGAGCGATATGTGTTGCTTGTTGTTTTTTCATGTTGTTAATTTTTTGGCTTGCCTTGCTTCTATTTTTCATTCTTGATTTTGTTTGTTTTTGTTGCTTTGTTTTCTGTAAATCTGAATTATGTACATCACAATCGCTTGACTTACCAAACTACTCTAAGAAAGCCAGAAGAGTTCACTGTTATGCTGGAAGCATTCAAACCGGACATCATTTTGGGTATGGAGTTGTGGCTTCATGAAACAGTTAAGCACTTAACTTATTTTCATAACAATTGTGAGATATACAGGAGAGACAGAAAGGCGGAAGGAGAAAGTGTGTTTATATTGATCAGAAAGACGATCAAAAATGGGCTGACAGGTGTCGGCAGACACCTCGAATCGGTTTATTGTAAAATTGGCGGCCACAAAGGGCCCGATCCTGTTGTTGGTGAAATTTACAGGGCCCCTGAATACAGATGGATGAAAACAAAAGCATATGTGACTTCATCTACGAATTGAAAAATAGATTCTTTAAAAAATTGCATCGAGGATGACTTCAATCTTCCAGACGTAAACTGGATGAAAAATGAAAGTGAGGGAAGGCAGAATACGCCATGGTTGAATGAAATGTTTTTGGGTGCATTCAACGAAATGCGCATTCAACAAATGGACTTTGAACCGACTCGTAAGACATCAATCCTTGATATCTTCTTCACAAACGAGCAGCCGAATCGAATCTTACTTTTTCTATTGTTCTTTAATGTCATAAAAACTATATTTTTAAGCTGTTTCCGGCAGTGAATTACAGAGGTCGATACAATTTCAATTCCCTCGCCAACGCCTCCCTCGGAAGTCTTGAGTTCCTGGCCTGTGCTCAGATGACAAGAAATATGTCTCCATTGCATCACGATTTGTATGCACTGTTCACATCTATCTATGAGATGCGCCCCGATGAGGAACTCGCCATGATATTCCCATCTTTGTTTCTTTTGTAATTATCGGTAGATGTAGTAATACATCACAGCAACCATGATAGTAATTATAAGAATGATCGATAACACAGACGTTCATTTTAAAGTAATCACTTCCAATCTGTTTTAAAATGCGTTGGGAAAATGCGTTCTATTAATTATTGAGTGTACCAGGCATTGAGGCGGCCTTAGGCAACACTTGTCACGTCCCCGTGGGGTTCCTGCATTCCTCAACGGCGAGAATGAAGATTGGAACCACTGCACGTCCTTTCCATTCATGCTGTAAAAGCCACTTAATGGCTGAATGAGGGGCTTCTTCTCTCATCTGTCGGCCCCTGTCAAGCTCACTTTTGTGTCCTCAGAGTGGGAGCGTTTTGCGTAGGAACGAAGGGGAAATTACTCTGGGGCTACCCCCCCTCCCTTCGCAATTTATGTGCATTGAATAACTGCAAATAGTATCAGGGTGCTTGTTATCTTGATGGATCAAGTACTATTATGGATAAAGGGTGGCTGACAATGTGCGGTTATCGCGTGCGGGCTCAAAGGGCACTATTAATTAGATATCGATATATTTATTTTCTTTAAGAGAAAAGAAAACATACAATGCAGTACTGGGGGAAGCAGGAGTAGAAAGATCATTGCTAAAAACAATCAGACAAAGGAAACTGAAGTTTTAGGTTATATAAATCGACATAAGGAGCTTGAACATCTACCCCTGACTGGAAAAATTGAGGGGACAAGAAGCAGGGGCAGGCAGAGAATGACATATTTGGAGAATTAGATCACTGGATGACAAACAAAAAGCAGAAAGACAATAGCATGAACTTCATGAGATTGTCTGAACACAGAAATGAATGGAATGTCATGGTCGCCAATGTCTGCTTCAGACCTGGTACTTGATGATGAATACTTTTTGTCTATAAATCATCTCTCCGGGTAACCTCTACTTATTTTATAATGTAATGTACTATATGAAAACATTACAAATATACGCTATGCTGACGAAGCTGTGTTGATGGCTTTTACACCAGAACATATTCAACAAATGCAGGAGAAATTAGTCGTCATAAGTGAAGAGAAAGGTTTACGATTGAATGTTAGAAAAACAGGATGCATGGTGATTTCCAAAGAAGATGACAATCTGATCTTCAAATTAACAAGTAAAGGGGAAACTATAAAACAGGTTAAAGTTTAAAATATCTTGAAACAAACATCTCAAATGACTGCAAAGACATGGATGAAATAAAGCAAAGGTTAGCGCAGGCGAAACAAACATTCCATAGCCTCAAAGCTGCGATCACAAATTCCAAATTAAAAACCAGCACAAAAATGCAAATGGTGCATACCTACGTGTTTCCCACTCTTCTACATGCATGCGAAACATGGGTCATAGACGTAAAAGCAAAACAAAGACTTGTTTCATTTGAGATGTGTGTCTACAGAAGGCTATTGAAAATTCCGTGGGCGGCAAGAGTTAGAAATGAAAATGTTTTGGAACGAATTGGTAAAGAAAGAGAACTGCTAAAATCCATCAGGCAGAGACAAATGCGTTTTTTGGTCATGTATGGCGGAGCAATGGTCTAGAGAAACTGGTAACATCTGGGGTTATTGAAGGTAAGCGTGCACGTGGAAGACAACGGATGTCTTTTCTTACAACCCTACGACAAATCACATCAAATATCGACAACACGGACTATACACGATTTACTGACGATAGAACAGTCTGGAAATGGATGACCGGCAATGTGACAAGCGACACATGCCACTCGAGATGAGCATGCTTACTGTTTATTTTAAAAGCCTGTTTTCCTTTCTACCAAGTTCTTCTTCAATAATCTGACTGATTCCTTAAAGCTGAGCCTGACTGTCGAAGCGCATGGAACACATTTGATGTGTAATACTTCGATCTAAGGGCAATGTGCCAGATGGACTGTTTGAAGGAGTTCACGTCTCACCTGTATCTGAAAGAATCAGGAATTTAGGTGGCAATCTAGGTTTGAATGTGGTATTTTATAGTTTTACCTTTTGTCTTGGCTATAGTGTTAATGTTGTGGTTGCTGATTTGGTGCTTATCAATTGGTGTTTCAATTAGATTATTTATGCCTTTATGGAGAATCGTCGACTCAATCCTAGCCCTCTTCTGGAGGGAGCCAATATGATTTATTCATAGTTATAGATAATCTCGGTAAAACTTGTTTCTATCTCCTCCCCAAAATCCACAAGGCTGAATGTCTGGCAGACGTATTGTTTCAGCATGCTCCTGCCCCCACTGAAAATGTTTCTACTTTTCTTGACTCCATCTTTCAGCCTCTTGTTCAAAACTTCCCACCTTTGTGAAGGACACTAACCATGCCCTTCAAATCTTTGACGAGGTAAGTTTCTCCGATGTTTCTCCAAAACGTCTCTTTTTAATGGATGTGGTCTCTCTATACACATCCATCCCTCATTCTCT
>JAOWAY010018807.1:0-12430 GCA_028565895.1 Goniobranchus geometricus
TCTTCTTCTTCTTCTTCTTCTTCTTCTTCTTCTTCTTCTTCTTCTTCTTCATCTTCTTCTTCTTCTTCTTCTTCTCCCCCTCTCCCTCCCACTCCTTCTCCTCTCCCTTCCGCTCCCCTTCCTCCATCCATTCTTTTTTTGGATTTTAATTTGATCAAATAATTCTTGAAGAAGAAACGAGGTTTATCTAGGAGTACGGGGTTTGTTTGTTTTTTGTTTTTCTTTTGGCATACATCTTGAGAAGTCTAGTAGTGTACCAGTGCCATTTTATTGTTCTTGAATTACTTTTTATCCTTTTTACATTCCACTTTCCATTTTTTTATGTCTGGTGTTTCACTGACTTCATGGGAGCACTTCATGGGAGCCCACGGCTATTAAAATTAAAGACTGAATAGATGGGGTCCTTAAATTTTCATTTTCTTACTATACTGATTATTATATTTGAAAGCATTTACCAGATGCCTTCCTAGCAGTCATAGAGTATGACTGGTGCAACTGTGGCCTTTCTTTTGCTGTTTTATTTTGTCTTTTTACTACTGATTAACATTACTGCTAGGATGAGAACAGTTCAAGCTGAAGCCCTTAGAGTCAATAAAAAGATAAAAAAGTTTCCTTCTTATTTCCTATTTCCCTTTTTCAGGACCACACAGTACACACCATACCAGGCAGAGATTGCTCAGGGGCGTCTGGAGAGTTTGTTGAATTACCAAACCATGATTTGTGACATGACAGGCCTGGATGTGTCAAACGCTTCCCTGCTGGACGAGGGAACTGCAGCTGCTGAAGCCATGGGTGTCTGTCAAAGAAGTACCAAACGCAAGAAATTCTTCATGGACTCCAGATGTCATCAACAGACCATTGCAGTTGTCAAGACAAGAGCAGAGTATGAGATTTTTATTCAGCAAATTCCATTGATGCTATAACTGTTGGCCGAATGGTTAAGGCATTGGTCTTGGGATTGTGAGGTCCCGGGTTTGATTCACGCCAGCGACGACTTGTGTTTTTTTCCTTGAGCAAGAAAATTTACCGTAATTGCTTCACTCAACTCAGGTGTTAAATGAGTACGTAGCAATAGGCTGGTATTGTTGCACTGAATATGCTACACTTTACTGTATACTCCTCAGGGAGTATGCCTGCTAGGGGATAAAGTATTGTCAAGCGCTTTGAGACTGTTCATGGAAAGCACCATATAAATGCAATTTTTAGTCCCTAATCTTGCATCGTGAATTAAAGGATAAAGACTCCCTTTGGAAAGATAGTGTTGTTGTTTTTCGTCTCTTTTGGTGTGTATATCTAGTAAGATGAACTTTTACCTCCCTGTGTCTATATAACAACATGTTGTCTTTTCTCATTTTCACAATCCATTCACTTATTTCTTTTAGTGAGAGAATCTCAGAATGCTGAATGCAGACGAATATTCCCTATGAAATCATTATCAAATTCCTGTTTTCATTTTCTCTCTGTTGCAGAGTCCTTGGAATTGATGTTGTAGAGGGCAGGTATGAGGATGTTGATTTCAGTACAAAAGAGTTCAGTGGTGCTCTGATACAGTACCCAGACACGAATGGAGAGATTCATGACTTTAGTGCATTTGTTGACATGCTGCACCAGTATGGGGTAAGTCAGTACAAAAAGTAAGAAATAAACATTTGGCCTGTTTTGTGATAAAAGATCATCCACAGAATTGTCTTATCATGCCGAAAGTGTCTTGCAATTTAAAAATGGATGCAGAGCTTATGAAACGCACATGCCTTTATTCAATGTTTAAATAGCTTATCTACCTTTTTTCATATTTAATATTAACACCACCATTGCTCTTTATGTACAGCAAGGCTAACTTTGCCTCTGTTCCTTCAGACTCTAGCAGTGGGTGCAACAGATCTGCTGGCATCAGCCTTGATAAAACCGCCAGGAGACCTTGGCTTTGACATAGCTATTGGCACCAATCAAAGATTTGGCATCCCCATGGGTTATGGAGGGCCTCATGCAGGATTCTTTGCATGCAAAGAAAAATTTATGAGAATGATACCTGGAAGAGTTGTTGGTTTAACCAGGTAAACTTTCATTTCATGCTGATTTTCATTATGGAGCTTTTTTTTTTTCTTGGAGTGTAAGAGATATTTTTATTGTCTTTAAATTTTCAACTAATATTTAGAATGGATTCTAGATTAATTCATGAAATAAAAGTCTGACAGAAAATAGAAGTGAAATAGTATACAGAGATTTATTTAAGGTTGGTCTTTGAAATCTTAAGATTAGAGTAAATCACATGAAGAATGATTTACCTAAAAATTGATATTGGAAATCTGAAGATTAAATCAAACCACATGAGGAGGGATTTAATTTAGGATTGATAATGGAAATCTTAGGTTAAAATTGAATCATATGAAGGTTTATTTACCTCAAGATTGATACTGAAAATTTTAAGATCAAATCAAACCACTTGAAGAGGGATTTAATTTGGGATTGAAAATGGAAATCTTAAGATTAAATGAAATCATATGAAGGATAATTTACCTCAGTATTAAAATTGGGAATCTTCAGATTAAATAGAACTTCATGAAGAGGGATTTACTTTAGGATTGGCAATGGAAATCTTAAGATTAAATCAAATCGTTTTTAAGACTCAAGCGCCTCTTGACTGTTCGAAATAACAAATGTATGAAAGTGCATGAATTAAGAATAAAAGGATGTTTTTTGCCTGACAATTTTGGCCTCTTTCTTTTGCTATCCAATTAGGGTCATCACGGAAGACAATTCTCCTAATTCTGCCATTATTAAGACTTATTCTTATTTGCTTCACCATTACAAGGAAAAGGTTCTGTGTTTTTATTTTCAGAGATGCCAGTGGCAGACGGGCCCTCAGGCTTGCCCTCCAAACCAGAGAGCAGCACATCAGAAGAGATAAAGCTACCAGCAATATTTGCACTGCACAGGTCTGCTGACATAAAAAGTCTTCAAATCTGTAACCATCTGAAAATCGTGATTTATATCATAATGCTTCCGAATATCTTATTTCCTCTTTTTGATAATCGTAACATTTCATGTTAACATTTTTTCAATTACATGGAAGAGTTTGTTAATGGAGAATTATTGTCACCATCAAAAAGAAATGTTACGTGTCAAGCGTTTCTGCTCAGGAGAAAACATCTATTGACAAAAAGATTGTTTTGTTTTATTTATTTATTTACTTAGTATGGGTGTTAGGTTGTTTTTCGAAGGAAGGTTTGCGAGGGAGGTGGGGGGCCTATGTTTTCAGCCCTTGTCTTCCATTGCTTGACCTCAATAAATATTACAGGATTGTTCTCAGAGACTTTGATAAACTTATCAACTTCAGTACTAAGCAGAAAAAAGACATGTTTTCATCAGGTGAACTTATTTCCCTTCACAAAAATTTATGAAATCATCATATTTTTGATGAAGAAATGGAGCACGACTATGATGAGAATGTGGATTATTTGAATGATAACATATTAAGTAAGCATATGGATCTATTTGTTTATTGATTAAGACATTAGCTATACTCTCACCCATTACTTTATTCTGTCTATTATTTTTTAAGGCTTTACTCGCCAATATGTCTGCCATGTATGCTGTATATCATGGGCCCTCTGGCCTGCGGAACATTGCCAGAAAAGTACATCATGGAGCACTCATTTTTGCTGAAGGTACCTTCTTCATGTGTGACTAAAGTGTAAAAAGTATCAACATTAGAAAGACATGTTGATTTTACAAAAGTCCATGAGTGGTGACAGGGAGAAAATGAGCTGGTGGGACAAATTTCTATTAACAGCCATCTGAACTTATGACCATTATCATTGGCCTACTGTCCTTGACATTGTGGCATTGAATGCTCTCCCTTCATTTTTTTTCTCAATTTGTGACCAGTCATAACACAAATAAGCTCTCTAAATAATATCTTGTTTTTGTTTATTCCAATATTTGGGTTCACCTCAGCAGGTCACCTGTTGAATAGGCTTTGTCAATGTTTCTTGCAAACTGTTGAGACTGGATGCCTACCCAAAGGCAAAAAAGCGTGATGTCCAGAGTTGCGACACAAGAAATGGAAGGCAGGCATTGATATTTGCCCATGCAGTGGCTTTTCAGCCTACTCTGATTACAGTTTCCTGCTGCGGAGAGTTCTGTTACACACTCAATATCTCTAATGGGATGAGGTTCTCAAGCCTTACTGGTCATGGGGTTCAGGGAGCACAATCCTCATCTGAAAATCTTTTCTACTTCTGTTCTCTCCCTTACTTTCAAGTAGCCTTTCGTCTTACTTTTTCCATGGGGGCTGGGATGACTTTTGTGGTAAAAAGAGCCCAAAATCACCAAATAAGCAAACAATCAGGGAGCAGAATTATTTTAGAATCAAAATAACTGAGATTTTACTCCGTCTGACTGTCCTTTCTCATGCCTCTTCATACCTTCTATTTATCTTGCAGCTGTGAAAAAAGCGGGTCATTCCTTGAGTTCTGATGTATTTTTTGACACAGTTAAATTCAACCCACAGTGTGGTGCAGCAGAAATTAAGCAAAAGGCTGAAGCACATCAGATTAATCTTCGTTACTTCGATGATGGACAGGTAATAACCTTTTCAAACTTGATTGTGTATTCTGAAGTAAAGTCCACTACTCCTGTTTGATGATTTGACATTAGAAAAGCACTTCTGGTAAATATTGTTGAGTTATTTGGTGCCATATTTTTCATATTTAATGTGATCTTAATGACTTATTCAGCTGTTGCGCTTTGTTTTCATAAGGTGAACATTATAAAGATATACTTGTTACTTTTGTTCCAGGTGTCTGTGTCATTTGATGAAACAGTTGGGCACCAAGACATTGCAGACCTTTTAGAGGTCATTGGCTGTCCAGTATCTGCTGTAAGTTTTCCTCTCAGCATTTTTGTCCTGCTGTCCCTGATAGTGTCAGCAGTTGCTTCACACATTCACCTGCAGGTTGAGAGGTCTTAAGAAGGGACTCATTGATGTACCTTAGACTAATTTCACCTTAATCCAACCAAATGGACTCCAGGCTGTCAGTCTGTCAAGTTTACCATATATTCAACTTACTTACAAGCTTTACAACTGTATAAGATATACAGTTTCACAACCTTAGGAGCATCATTTTGATCAAATTCAAATACCCAGTGTACAAAACGCACAAAAATGTTAAAAGCAAAGGTCACTGGTAATTTTAATTATTCTGACTGACCTGTGCTGGCCTGCCCTTCTGTTTCGTCCTGGAAGCATGTTAAAATCCAAATTTCTTACAGAGCCTTGTTATGCACATTTTTTATGTATTTCTAACTGCCATGAGTCTTTGTTTTGGCTGCCGTTGATACTAAAGGGACATAATATTACAGGGGAGTCTGCTTAAAGTGAACTCTCTGGGACCAGAAAAATGTGTTCACTTCATCGGATGTTCATTGTAACCATTTTGACCAAAATCAAGGGAAACAACAACCAAAATTGTCAAGAAAATGATGGACAGAGTTTGTGCTAGCACAAGATGCGCGCAAGCAATGGAATGCATCACAGTGTAGGATGGGATGGGGGACAACACAGCAGGCTAGTTATCCTAGAGTCCTTTCTTTCTGTTTGCCTATGCCAAGCTGTCTAACTGCTATCATTGTCCGTCAGTGCATGAGGCAAGGAATTTTCACAGCTTGACACAGGTGGCCCATATTTTGCCTTCCATCATTTTGGCCGTTCACTTTGTCCGATTTCTCCATGAAATCAGTTCACTTTATCCACTTTCTTTTTTACTTCAAGAAATAGCCTGTCTATCCGGACCACAAAATATTGTTTACTTTAAACCATTGTTCAAATACGCATGAACACTTTAGGCAAACTCCACTGTAGTTATAATTCATATCCATGATTTTAATTTCATTCCCTTGATAAAAATTGGTTGTGAATTGGTGATGTTATATTTTGATGGGTTTTTTTAAATTTTATCCACTTCCACTAAATACCGCTGCTTAGGGGTAATGATTTTAATTTAAAAAGTGTGTCTGTCCTTATACACAAATATATACAGTACACTCTACAACCATCCAGAATTGACATCAGTATACATTCAATTCCTAGCCATTCTTCATGATTATGGACATAAATGCCACTCACTTTAAATGCAGCTGAGCTTGGACAACTTTTGAAAAATGCTCTGCATTAAACTACTCTTAGACAAAGAACAGCAACAAATGCAGTCTGAACTAGCAGCTATGCCTTTAGGTGAGAGGAGTAGAAGAAGGAGGTGGAGGTTATGTTAACCTGCAAAAAATTGACATCTTTTGTCCATGGAGATGGATTAAAGTGTCCTGTTCTGCTTAAACCTAGTCAATAAAGGAAATATACCATCGCTGCAAAATTGTTTTGGTGTCTGTAGATTTTGATTAATTTTTAAGACAACACACAGAGGTATACTGAGTCATTTTCATGTCTAAACTAGAAAATTTGAAATGAAAAAAATTGTTATTCAGATGTTTTCCTTTGACATTCTTTAGTCTTCAATTTCAATATCCAATTCTTATGAATCAATTCAAATAAATATCTTATCTATTGCAGTCTGAGATTGCAGATGAACTTGGCACAGAGCCAACTAACAGCCTGGAAAAGACAAGCTTTGCACGACTCTCATCTTACTTGAAACATCCCGTCTTCAATACGTTAGTGAAATATTCATTTTTTAGATCAAATCACCATGGTAATAGTATCCCATTTCATCTTGATTCCTATCAAAAGGTATAGATATTACAAATCAGTTATTTAAGTTGAACAATCTCATAATGATAACTTGTACCAAACTGTGTTGAAGAATTGCAGACCTGTGTCTAACTTATCATTTTTGACAATGACTCTGGAAAAAAATGTATGTTGTCAACTAGACAGGCACCTTATTAAAAATTCACTCGAAGAGAGATTTCAATCTGCTTACAAAAGTAAACATAGTACCCGGACAGCCCTCATTAGAGGGTTACATCAGATCTCCTGTGAGTCTCTGGCAATGGAAATGTATCGATCCTTTTCTTATCCAATCTGTCTATGGCTTTTGATACGATATACATTTAACCTGGCTTTCCCAGTTATTTGGGATATATGGGGAATAGCTCTTGAGTGATTCACTTCATATTTGCTAAATTGATGACAGAGAGTCGTTATTGGCCCCCAAGAGTCAGAGACGCTGTCTTAAATTTTGGTGGATCCCAAGGCTCTGTTTAAGGACCTGCCCTTTTCTATCTGTATTGTCAGTGTCTAACGGATATTTTACAAATGCATGGCTTTTATTACCATATGTATGCTGACAACACACAATTCTATCAGTAATTAGTAATGCTCTACGGCAAATATTAAAGATATATTAAACGACTTAAAACATTGTAAAGCAATAGCGATAAGAAATTTATATAGTGCCTAAATCCACAGAGTGCTCAGGGGTGCTTTACATCATACATAAAAAAATATACATTACAAATCATTTGCATACTTATTTCAACAGACATAAAATAGAAAGCACAATGCATGGCATTCTATATATAGATTCTACATGCTTATGAAAGATATTATGACCAGGGGGAATTATATATTTGAGTTTCAATTTGAAGGATTGTAATAAATAAACTGCCTTAACAAATAGACAAAGTAAGTACTTACCTTACTGTCTTTGAACATTAATCATTGTCTAAACAACAAGACTCCATTATTATTAAAAGAATTTTCAAACAAGTGTGTCTTAAGTTGTTTTTCAAAAGTATTGAATGTTTCAGACTTCTTAACAGGAGATGGCAATCTATTCCATAAAATTGGTGCAGACTTATTGTAAGTCCTGACACTGATGGCTGATTTATTTGTTCGTACATTAAAAAGGTTTTGATTTTTTGACCTGAGGGTTCTAGTGGTGCTTTACATTATATTGCATCCTTAAAAAATTGGATTGATTGTAATAAAATCAAATCAAATGGAGATAAGACCGAAATTATGTTTGGAGGAACTCCGGCCATATTAAAACAATTAGAATTTGACCACATTAATATCAATGGAGGAAAAAGCCCAGATTTGTCTTAAGTAAGGATAAACCTATGACAATAGAGAGGGCAGTTTATCGTTTCAGAAAAACATGTTATTTAGATCTGAGGAAAATCAACCAAATTATGAGCTATGTGGATCAAGATACAACTTTAAATTTTTTGGCAAGATCATACTTATCTTCAAATTAATTCTTATTATTTGTAATTTCTCCATTTTTCAGACATCATTCAGAGACAAACTTGGTACGCTACATGAAATCCCTTGAAAACAAAGATTTGTCACTGGCTCATTCAATGATTTCTCTTGGTTCATGCACAATGAAACTCAACAGCACCACAGAGATGATGGTATGCTTTAAATTTATTCAGTAAAACATCACCAAGGGCTTATAATTACCATACCATATGTGTATCTTATCTGAATGATTCTATTAAAGGAGTGTGGATAAGATAAAATTGTATTTTTTACCACTGAAAAATACATTTTCAATCTGTAGCCTTGTATTGAAGAGCACTTGTTTTAATTGTTTATTTCTTTAATATGTCAGTGATGTTAAAAGTTGTGCAAGGAATTATTTAAGAAATATCACAATATCACAACAACCTTCAAAATGATACATTTCCATTAACACTTAAAGCATGCAGTTGTAATTTTCTTTGTCAAAAAATTGACGCTGCCTTAAGACGGGCTTAGGAATTATAGACCTATCTCTAATCTTGCAGCTTCCAAGACCCTTGAGAAAATTGTCTATCAACAATGTTTTCTACAGCACATTGCAAATGCCAGTAAAAAATTTGGCTGGTCTTTCTTTTCGATACCAGCCTCAGTAGGGAGAAATAAATTAGTAAAATCCCTCAAATCTCCATGCTTCTCCTAAAAATCATAATCATCGATGAGAATACTCCAAAACTGTTGACAAATATGTTGTTTCTATCAACCAGATTTGATTATTGTTACCCCCTCTCATGTGGTCTTTGTAAAAATAATCTTATCCTTACTCCTAAAATTACAGAATTGGGCAGCTAGAATTATTGCGTGTAAAAAGAAACCTGATCATATAACTCACGTTCCTAAAAACCTTCATTTGCTGCCAGTCAGGGAGAGAATTGATTTCAAATTCTGATTAATGACATGCAAATTTCTATAAAATTTAGCTCCAACCTTTCTCAAATAACTTGTCATTCCTTATCCCAAACCTAGAGTTTTAAGATTTAATAATTCCACTCTGTATACCTTGTACGTTGACACGTTTTGGGGAGAGAGCATGCACCTCAATTGTGGAATGACTTGAAGGAATGTTGAAGGAATTCTCTATCACTTTATCATTTTAGATGGTCTATCAAAACCCATCTTTGTACAAAAGCTTATAATTTATTAATCTTTTATCAATGTAACATGCTTAAGTCCATTGCAAATCTTGTATTGCTTATGTGCTTGCTTGAAGTCGTGAGGCTCCTTCAGCTCATTGAGAAAAGGCACCATACATATCACTAATAATATAATATAATAATGATTTTCAAGGTAGGCCTACTTTGAAATTCTACAGTTTGTCTAAGGGAAATTTTACATTCTCTATCATTCAAAGGCTTTTTTGGTATTCTGTGATTGTAATAAAGAATAAACTCCAAATATTTTTGTCAAAAGCCATCAGAAGTGAAAATTACCTCCCTTGATTTTCAGCCTTGTACGTGGAAAGAATATTCTAGTCTGCATCCATTCGTTCCAAGAGAACAGGCACAAGGATATATTCAGATGATGAAAGAGTTGGAGCATGACTTGTGTCAAATAACTGGCTATGATCAAATCTCTTTCCAACCCAACAGGTAAAACTTTGTAAAAGTTTTAATATTTCTAAAGGGTTGATTTTTAAAAAAAATGTTTGAATTGTTTGTATGAGTGTGTAATGCTTTATTTCAATTGATAGATTCATTCAAATTTTAATATTGAAATTGCAATGCACATTGAGAATGTTTTTAGAATATGGAACTGCACAATAGAAATGTTATTTATTATTATTATTATTAAAACCTTTTGTTATGTTTTTTTCTTCTTTCTTTTTCTTCTCCTTTTATCCTCTTCCTCCTCCTCCTCTTCTTCCTTCTCCTCCCCCTCTTCTTCCTCTTCTTCCTCCTCCTTCTCCTCCTCCTCCTTTTCCTCCTCCTTCCTCCTTAAAAACCTCAGCTTCTCGTAGGAAGATATATTTGATGATGAGTGATATACTGTCCTATAGACAACTAAGGTATGGAAATTGTACATGCATTAATTTCAAACTCAATCTTTAAAACATGCTTCACATGTTATATTCACCTAGTCTGTAAAATTAGATATTGATCCTTAGAATGTCAATTTGTTAAGAGCAGATTATGTCCTTGTATCCTCCATTTGTGCAAAAGATTTAACTTTAATTCTTTCTGCACTGCTGCCATCTACCCTTTGGTTGGTTGTTGTTTTTGTTGTTTTTTGCTTTTTTATTTCTTGTTGGGTTTTTGTTTTAGTTTGAGTTTTAAAACTTTCAGCGTGTTCCTATTTCAACATATCATTTTTCACATTACTCCCACATTACTCCAGTCCAGCTTTTCATGACCTAATGAAAATTTCTTTTCAAAACTTATGCCAAAATTTGTAAGGTAACAATCACTGTTTGCATTATCAAAAACCTCATTAGAAATTTTCAGAAATGAACTTTAAGCTCGTTCTAGTGTTTCTTACAAATGTTCATGCTACATTAAAGAATCTACAGTCATAAGATTTACTTTTCACAAAGAATTTATCATGTATTTCTTTTAATTTATAGTGGTGCCCAGGGTGAATATGCTGGACTGCGAGCCATTATGTCTTACCATAAGTCTATTGGTGAAGCACAGAGAAAGGTCAGTCCATACTTTGATCCAATTATTTTCTCAGTTTTTGTGTGCACATTTCATCAATTGATATTTTTAACTCATGGATCTGTTCGATTGGGATTCTTTTCTTTTTTTTCAATCTTTGCACTCTTCTTAACTTTAAACAAAATGTCTGTCATCATTGTTGACTGTAATCAAAGATCAAAAAAGATCTTGACGGGAATCCTTTAAGTAGGAAATATTCATGTCAAATTATAATTTTAAACTCCATCAACACTAGCTGTGAAAAAAGCCAGTAAATATTTAATATTTTTCAATGCATGCATTGTTTACAAAAAAGAAAGTATTTGACTTGGACTAACTCAAGGGACTGTCCTCATTCGTTCCAAGAGGTTGGTTTGAAGGCATTGTCTCTCTCTGACATTTTTCCAGATTTTTGCTCAAGGTTATCGAGGTCATTTCAAACTTAATCCTTTAGTCAAATTAAAAGTAGATCATTCCTCGAGAAATGCTGAGCATACCTAATTATCTGTATATTTCCCAAGTAACTTGATGAGAAGCTAGCAGATGACACAAATTTCCCTCTTGTTGTTTCCAAAGGACATAAATTCTTTTTTGGTTTTTAGTTAATTTTTTCTAAATACTTGTTTTTTTCTTTTTTTTATTGTAGGTATGCCTGATTCCTGTCTCTGCCCATGGTACCAACCCTGCCAGTGCCCAAATGGCAGGGATGAAGATTCAGCCTATCAATGTAGATCGCAGTGGGGGCATTAATATGAGTCATTTCAAAGACAGTGTAAGTCTCTTTAATTTTGGTCTATGTTTTCATGCTGTTATCAACATCTGCTTCATGCAAGATTACAGCTGCCTTCTGATTTGTAGCTGTCGATTGTTTGGTAGATCTTTTCCATTCTGGTGGTGCCAGGTTTTTTTTATACCTTAACTGGTTTTGGGTTGGGGTGGTGGGGGGGGGCGTCATTCTTTAAAGCCTGATTTTATTTAACATCCCTTCTTCTGTGCTTTTGCAACTTTTTTATCTTTATCTTTTTGATTTAAAAGAAAATGTTTTTTAATAAAATATCATGATAACGATGTTTTCTCTTTTTTTAAAAGCCAAGCTCTGTTTTCTTAGGAAAAAGAAGAGCAATGATTTAAATTTATTCCTACTGAATTTCTTGCTAGAGAAAAGACACTTTCACAGAGCAAAGGAAACACTTAATCAGACATAATTAAGAAGTACACAAATGATTGATGTATTTATGTGAGATATATTTTCAAGTTTCTATTCTTGAAAGCACCATTTCCATTATTTAAATATTGTTTTCTGAATATTTTTTTTTTTTAATTTCCAGGTTGAAAAATTCAAAAATGAATTAGCCTGTTGTATGATTACGTACCCATCCACTCATGGAGTCTTTGACAAAGAGATAAGGTAAAGAGATCTACAATGATCAGGGGGGGGGAAGATATTAGAAGAACATTATTTTTTCCGAAAGTTTGTGAATATGATTATGAATAATAAATCCTAAAAAGGCCTAGATATTTTGTCTTTAAAAGA
>JAOWAY010018918.1:0-19177 GCA_028565895.1 Goniobranchus geometricus
AGTGAAGATAATTGAGATTTTATTGTCTTCATGTGCAAGCTAGGGGTTGAGAGATTTTTTGTGGATATTAGTGAGTGAGTGAGACTGATAGTGATTGTGTTTACGAGTGAATGCGTGAAGATGATAGAGATTGTGTAAACGCATGAGAGTGATAAAGATTGAATGAGTGGGTTTGTGATGGCATTAGAGATCTTGTGTGTGTTATATGAACTAGAGTTAGGATGAATGACAATGTGAATGTGCGTATTATTTGTTTAAGAGGTTGATAGAGATTGTATGTGTGTATGAGGGAATGGGGTGAGGATTGTGTATTAATGAGTGAGGAAGTGAGAAGAGTTAAAGAGATTATGTGTGCATGAGTGGATGATAGTGTTAGAGGTTGTGTGGCTATATAAATCAGCAAGTCAGATGATAGAGATTGTGTGTGTGTGAGAGAGAGAGAGAGAGAGTGAGGGTGATGAAAATTATATAAGAGTGAGAAAATGGGGTGAGTGATTGTGTATATTGAGTGACTAAGGGTGATAGAGACGTTTGCATATATGTGTGAGGGTGGAAGAGATTGTGTGAGTATATATGAAAGAAAGATTGAATGCAATAGACATTGCATGTATGAGTGGGTGAGGATGAAAAGGATTACGTGGATATATACATTGTATGTGAGTGAAGGATAGAGTTTGTTTTTGTATGAATTGAATGTGTGAATGAGGATGATAGATATTGTACATATTATGATTGTTAGAGATGGTGATAGTGATAGAGATCAAGTGTGTGTGTGTGTATGATTGAGAGAATGAGGATAAGAGATTGTGTGTACCAGTGTTGTGTGCCTGAATGTGTTTGAGGGTGATTGAGATTGTCTGTATATGAGTGAGGGAGTTCATAATAGATGTGTTTGTCAGTAAGAGAGAGATTGTGATAGAAAGCATGTTTGTGTTTGAGAAAATTTTGTATTTTATGTGATGAAGGCTTTATGTGTGTGTGACAAAGTGGAGAGCTTATGTGTGTAGTGTAGTGCGAGTTAGAAAACTGAGTGAAGGTTTCCAAGGATTTTCATGGAATAATCTTTTTCTTTTCTTTCTTTCTTTTGTGGGGAGGGGGAGCATTGTTGTTTCTTTTAATATATAGTTGAGTTTCCTGGTCTCAAAATATGTACATTTGTGTACTAACAGCATGATATTCAATCATATTATGTGCCATGCTTTCAAAAAAGATATGTTTTTAAGTTTGTATCATATTTAGCACGAAATTGGCATGTTATCAATTACCTCCAGGTTTTTGGTCTGAAATCCAGGTTTTTGAATCCCTGGATCCCAGTTTTCCATTTTGAAAACCTGGCAGGTATGTATATCCGTCATAGTCTGAATAGGGTGCTATTCTGTTATAGAGTACTTTTCCAGCCAAAGTTCTATCCATTTTCACCTTGGTTGAGTGAAGCAAAGAGTAAATTTTTTTGCTTACTGGAAAAAAAGGCATGTGTCTGTTGTGAGAATCAAACCTGCTGCCTCTCAATCAACAGGCCAATGCAAAATTAAGGAGCAATTTAAACTTGCTCTTTATTCATGGACAAAAATGGTAAAAGATAAATATTTGGTAAACTTTAATTACCTCTGCTTGATTTTCAAAGGGAGTGTTGTGCTGCGAGAGGGTGATATTGTTACATTTGGACATCCCTTTGGCGTACGCCTGCCTGCTGGGGTTTGGAAAAGGCAGCCAGATTCTGAATATCAATTTATTGTGAGTTTTGATTTTCTAACATATTGTATAAAGTTACATGGATTTTTTTCATTGATTTGAAAGAAGAACCTTTTGCATGTAGATATACATTTCTTTTTTATTCTGACAAGGGTATAGTTTTCATGTATCATGTCATAATCTAAGGCTTATTAAGATCTGATCCTTTGAATTACAATTTAATTGTAATGATATTTGAAAGCCATCAGTTCTATAAGGACTGAAATCTTGATGACATGAAGAGATTCCACTTTTTTAGGGTCAGATTTTTAATTATTCTGCGGTGTCCTATGAATCTCATAAAAGTGAAAAGATGTCAAAGGTCACAATTGTAGTCATTTGTATCATTTTCTACATTTGCTATTTCATTTTAAAAGAATTGCTTTAATTGCTTGAAAAGTGACCGTTGGCGTTGGTGCTGAATTTTGCTGTTGGTCCACATGTTTTTTTCTTATTACTGATCACTGATTAATTTGTTTCGTTCATCAGCCTCAATGATTGTAAAAGAGTTTAAAGATATGAATATGGCGTCATAGAAATACTTTATCTTTCTTTTTCTTTTATTGTTTTCATTGAATGGCAACCTGTAACAGTTTGAAAGATGCTGCTGTCCACCTCAAAATTTACCTTCGAAAGCTGATGAATCCATTCCTTCCCTGGCCATGGTAATTTTTCAAAATTTTAATAAGAAAGTTCTTTTTTCAGAGTTATCATATAATGTAAATTGTTTTAGAAGAAAAACAAAATTTGCTCCTATATATATTAAATGTGCTCAAGGCGCTTCACAAGTGTTCCTGGACAGGCCTTTTCCAACCAAATACCTTCTCAACTCTTAAGTGGAGAGTGTGAAGATGCAACCATTTACCGGCGCACTTTCTCTAGCATACTGACATGTTCCTCGTCTGCCTTGTTGAGTACTCAATAACACCTGATTAAGGTGAGGAAGTGTGGATGACAGCCCTTCCGGACTAAACAGCACCATGGCGCAGCCCAGATTCAAACTCAGAACCTTGCGGTTTCGAGTTGAATACCTTGACCTCACAGCCACACTGCGGCATTAATGATTTTTTGATATTGGGTTTCATCTCTTCCTTTTTCACTTATTTAAGTGGTCTATTATATCAGTTAACTTTTTTGTAGTTCAATGTAATTTTCTTATAAACTCAAATGATATTCAACTCTACCAGTTTGGATATACAAATTATTTGCAATTAAGCGTGCAAGAAGCTGTGAAATGGGGGAAAACCTGTTCACACTATTAAAAACTATAAAGGACTGATTTCTGTTAAAATCATGGTCATCTTTGTCTTTTTGTGCTTGATAGTTTCTTTCATAAATACAATAGTCTCATTACAAATCATTCTTTCTCAAATAAGATCAGATCTGTTTAATCATCACCTCTTTAAAGCAGTTACCAATGTTCTGTGACATTGACACCTTTTAATTTCCTCCATTTTTCTGACCTTTCCACAATGGCTCACTATCTAACATGTCCACTTCTGTCATTTTCAAGGGTGAAACAGCAACTTATACCAACAACGGTCACATTTATAGAGACTGTTAAAGAGGTGTTCTTGTGTGATCACCAGTTTGTTTTTTACACTGACCAATATTGTTTGTCCTCAAGAGACAACTTGAAAGTCTCTACTATCACCTGGCTTGATAGTCTATAATATCACCTGGCTTGATAGTCTGTAATATCACTTGGCTTGAGAGCCTGTAATTTCACCTGGCTTGATAGTCTATAAAACATGAGTGATCACAGGTTGGACTTTTTGGGAGATTTTTGTGGCAGATGTCACAAAGATATATGTCTTTGCAGAACAAGAAGCTTTAACCATGCAGAATGATTAAAAGTAAGGCAGAGTTTCTTTTAATTCAAGGGATATATCCACAAAGGGAGTTGATTGTCAAATTTCTTCCAGGACAAGTTTAATCCTGAGCTTGCAGGCCAATAACTTGTGGAAACTCAGAAGAAAATATCTTGCTAAACTACTTATTTGATATCAGTTTTGTTATTTTATTTATATGAGCATAGTGACCAGTCCCTCTCCTTGGCTGCTGTCTGTCTACTTGAGTGACCAAATTGAGTGATTCAGATGTAGTAGAGGTGAAAGATAAAAACAAAAACAAAACCTCCTTCAAAGTTCATACTAAAATGAATTATACGAATTTGCATTTATATAGTTTTCCTTCAACTTCTCAGGTGAAAGATACCCTCAATGAGTCACTGACTTGCCAATGTGGGAAAGAAAATCTCAACAAAGATGTGAAAGGAAGCAGACATCCAGATGCAGAGAACAATACTTTCAACGAAAACACAGGATCTTCATCTATGCATGACACCTTTGTGTCTAATGTGTCTCTTTCAGAAAAATCTTTTGACAAAGAAGGGAAGCATTCTGATTCATATCCGTTTTCTCCAACAAAACCCTTGAGCCAAATGCAATGCATGACAAACAAAATACCATTTGCGTCTGCAGGAACATCATGTAATGTCTCCAATGTCAACTTCCAAAGTTCCCCTCTAAATCAGTCTTCTCAAAAAAGAATTCTTCAGGAGGGACCCAAACTAATTACTGATGTGGATATTGTTCAGCCTAACCCTGTTTTCATCCCTCCTGTCCCGGATAAATCCCAAAATGCATCTGGCCAGTCTCATTTTGAGAAACAAACTGTCACTGAGAAGAGAGGAAATGAAAAAAATGGATTGGGACTTGCTGATTTTGATGAAAATGAGCCGGACTTTTGTTTAAAAGATGTAGTTGATGATTCTGTAATGAAATCAGTATTGAAAATATGTCAAGAACCTCATAGTTATGATAAAAAATCACTTGAAGCCAAAATCCAAAAAAGGGAAAGTGGAACCGAAGAAAATGTAACTCATAAGCTAGGAGATACCCAGATTTTCACATCAGATTCTGTGGTTGCCATAACTCAAGTAGAACACAGTAACTCCTTCAGTTCTGCTCATTCTTGCTCTTCAGCGGCTCAAGATGCTAAAATAAGTACAAAATACCTCGATGAAAAAGTCTCAAGCAATGATGAGAATAAAGGATTCATTGAAACTGTTTCAAATTACTCCGATGATAATGTTTTCCTTGTGCCATCAGTGCCTGCTGCTAATTCTAATATGTGTAAAAATAGTTCTCTCAAGCAGAAAGAGAAACAAGAACTCAGTTCAAGAAAGTTGCATCAGGTTGAGAATCATGAAAAGGACAATGGATTAAAGGGATGCACAGTCTCCAAAGAATTTGAAGATTTCTCAAATATTAGTACCTTGCCCAAATATTCAGAGTCAATGACGAAGGAGTCTCTTTCAATACACATGAGCGAACACAACCTCATAAGTCCATGTCATAGTGCAAACGAGCCACAAACCTCAGGCTCTACAAGTAGAGAAAATATTCTAGATGTAATCATTAATTCTGCAGACAGAAATTTTACAAATACTGCAGTTGAAAGTGGATGTGTTAATTCTTCAGAATCTTCAGAAAGACAATTGGATATGGAAACATTACATCCATCGAAACCTGGGGGAGAAGACATAGAGGATACAGGAAATGCAATCCGGAATTCCTTAGAGCCAGTTAGTGAGACCATGAGTGAACATTCTTTTAAGTCAGAGTCAAATTCCAAAGTTACCATTCACTCTTCTGAGAATGAGATAAGATTTGCAGATAAAAAATCTAAAACAATTGATTCATCATCAGAGCCTACAACATTATGTTCAGATACTACAATTAAACAACCATCAGTTGTAACTTCTGAAGATAGTGTACAAAATATGATGCATCCTCTTGAAAATTTGACTGCGACTATGGATGATACAACAAACACATGTGTACATACAAGTCAAAGTATGCCGATACATCCCAATGGTGTAGTGATAAATACAAATGTGTATTCCCCCAATTTGAAGACATTTACACATCCTCAAGATGTTTTAAATGCACCCTTGGATGACACAGCAAATATGGCTGTACATTGTGCAGATTCTGTATCAGAATCCATAAGTACCAGCAGGCAGCAAAATTCAGACTTGCATTCTCCTGAACAGATAAGTCTTTCAACTGATGATGAACCAAAGACAAATATAAAGTCTGTAAATATTTTTGAAAAGAGCGCAACTATTCATTCTATGGAGACATCCTCAATTTGTACTACAATTGATACAGATATCCAGTCTCCAGAAATAGTGCATCCTGAAATTGACAATCTCCTTGATATTGACGTAATGTCCTTAGAACATGATCCAGTGTATGATGAGAATGAATCACCAAATGTTTTTTCTGCCCCAGTAGACACTGTTGCTTTGGCGAAGGAAACTGTTACTTGTCTGAAACATGAGGTGATTTTTGTGGATGAGGTATCAAATACAGACATGGATTCTACAGAGCCTGAGGTTATAATTGTGGATGATGAATCAGATGTTGAATCAAGAGATGCAATCCTTGTGAATGATGATTCAGATGTTGATTCTGTGGAGGTCTTACCCATAGGTAGTGCTCCTCATGTTGATCAAGATCCTATGGAATCTCAAACAGTAAATGGGGATCATAAGAATTTCAAAGACACATTTACCGACAACAGGATATCTGGAGAAAATCTGAAAAAAGAAAATAACACATCACAAGACATTCAGAATCTTTTGAAAGATGAGCCAAATGAAATTCTCCCTGAGGGAGATAAGCTGTTGAATAACATTGAAGAGTCTGCTATAGGTCAAGTTCTTTCAAAAAGCAAGTCAGCAGATGTGTTCTCCATTAAGAATGAAATCATTTCTGTTCCTAAAGCTGATCTGCATGAAAATGGCATTTCTTTGGAAAAGGACCCATGTGAAGATAAGATTATCATAGATAGCCATAAGCAAACCAAAAAACAGCTTCGCAAAGAGGAGAAGTCTGCTGAAACTGGAATATTGCTTGAAGATAAATCACAGGGAGACGAAGTATTAGCAGATGATCATAAGCATCCCACAGAAAATGACATGCCCAAAGGAGATGCCTTGAAGTCTGTTAAAACTACCAAAATCACTGATGAGCACTGGATGACTTTAGGATGTGAAAACCTAGATGAAGAAAATGAGATGCCTGCTAAAAATCAGAATTTTTCTGGAGGATATAAGATGCCTGGTCAATTGTTTGAGGAAGAGGATAAGATGCCCAGTGAAAGGCTAAAGCTTTTTACAGAATCTGAGGAGATTGTAGAGAGTCCAACAGTTTCTCAAGAAATTGAGATGCCAGTGGAACATTCCAAGCTTCAGGGGGACGATGGGCCACCTATGGGAAATCTTCAGCATCCTGCTGAACATGAAATACCAGAAGGAAATCAAATTCATACTCAAGAAACTCATATGTTTTTAGAAAATCATACAATTCCTGAAAAAACTAAGAAGTCTGCAGAAAATCAAACTCTACCTCAAGAAACTCAGATGCCAGTAGAAAATCAAACTCTTCCTGAAGAAACTCAGATGTCTCTAGAAAATCAAACTCTTACTGGAGAAACTCAGATGTCTTTGGAGAATCAAACTCTTCCTGAAGAAACTCAAAAATCTGTACAAAATCAAACTCTTCCTGAAGAAACTCAGAAATCTGTAGAAAATCAAATTCTCCCTGACGAAACTCAGAAGTCTGTAGAAAATCAAATTATTCCTCAAGAAACTCAAAAGTCTGTAGAAAATCAAACTCTTCCTGAAGAATCTCAGATGTCTGTAGAAAATCAAATTCCTCCACAAGAAACTCAGATGTCTATAGAAAATCAAATTCTGCTCGAAGAAACTCAGAAGTCTGTAGAAAATAAAACTCTTCCTGACGAAGCTCAGATGTCTGTAGAAAATAAAACTCTTCCTAAAGAACCTGAGATGTCTGTAGAAAATCAAACTCTGACTGAAGAATACCAGTTGAATGTGGATAATCAAACCTCTTCTGAAGAAATTCAGAATTCCATGGAAAATCAAACCCTTTCTGAAGAAAGCCAGAAGTCTGTAGAAAATCAAACTCTTCCTGGAGAAACTCAGATGTCTGTAGAAAATCAAATTCTTCATGAAGCACCTCTGAATTTCAAAGAAAATCAAATGTTTCCTGAAGCACCTCAGATGTCCGTAGGAAATCAAATTCTTCCAGAGGAATTTCAAATGTCTGTAAAAAAACAAATCCATCCTGTAGAAACTCATAATTCCATGGAAAATCAAACTTTTCCTGAAGAATCTCAGATATCTGTCAAAAATGCAGGTCTTTGTAAAGATTCTCATTTCTTTGTAGAAAATCAAGCTCTTCCTGAACAAACTCAGATGTCTGTTGATAATCACACTCTTTCTGAAGACAACCAAAGTCTTCCAGAAGAATCTCGTGTGTCTGTGGATAATCAAACCTCTCCTGGAGAAAGTCGGAAGTCTGTGGAAAATCAAACTCTTTCTGAAGAAACTCCATCAATAGAAAATCATTCCATTCCCAAAGAAAGTTGGTTGTCCCTAGAAGCTCCATCCATTGAAAATCATTCTCTTCCCAATGAAAGTTGCTTGCCCCTACAAATTCAAACTGTTCCTGGAGAAGGTCAGATATCTGTAGAAATTAAAACTCTTCGTAAAGAAACTCAGACTTCTGTAGCAAAACAAACCTTTTTGAAAGAAATTCAGAGTAAATTTGTGGAATATCACCAGCTTCCGAGAAACCAAGAGCCATTTGAAGTATATCAAGACATACCTTTAAAAGATCCAAATGTTCCAGAGAAAAATGAAACGTCGGCTGATGAAAATGAAAAGTGTCCGGACGAAGAGGAGATGCTTGTAGAAAATCAAACTGATATGTCTGCATACGAAAAGATACTCACTGAAAAGAATTGGATGCCTGCAGAAAATCAAAAGCCTTTCGGGGAACATCATGTTACTTCTGAGGAAAATAAAGCGCCTTCTGAAGAAGATCAGGATACTGCAGTAGAAGAGCCCCTTGAAGATCACAAGGAAATAACAGTAGAAAATCAAAACTTTCAAGAAGACAATCAGACAACGCTAGTAGAAGATCAGAAGATTGTTGAGGGTAATGAGATGTATGTCGAACATAAAAGTCTTTCTGAAAAAAGCGAAATGCCTGCAGATCAAAAATATCCTGTTGAAGATAACATATCTGTAGAAACCGAGATATTTGTAGAATGTAAAGAAATTCCCAAAGAGAATAAGAAGCCTTTTCAGAATCTAAGTCTTCCTGTGGAAACTGAGGGTGTATATATAGACAATAACATGCTTCCTGAAGAACACAGGGTGCTTGCAGAAAATCAAAACCTTATTGAAGAAATTGATGTGCCAGAAGAAAATCATGCAATTTTTGAAGAATCCCACATTATACTTATAGAAAATCCAGAGCTTCCTGAAAATCATCAGGTTGCAGTTTTAGACAATCAAAAGCTCCATGAGGAGCATCAGGTCACAGTTTTACAGAATCAAGAGCTTTCTGGGGAATATCAGGTTACAGTTTTAGAGAATCTAATGCTTCCTGAGGAAGAGCTTCATGGGGAACATCATGTTACAGCTTTAGAAAATCGAAAGCTTCCTGGGGAAGATCAAGACACAGTTCTAGACAACCAAAAGCTTTCCGAGGGACATCAGATTACATTTTCAGAGAATTCCGAGTTTCCTGAACAACATAATGTTATGACAGAGAATGAAAAGCTTCCTGTAGGATATCAGGTCTCAGTTTTAGAGAATAAAAAGCTTCCTGATGATCATTGGGTGGCAGCTTTAGAGGTAGAAAATCAAGAACTTTCTAAAGAACATATGGTTACACCCCTAGATAAGGAAGAGCTTTGTGAGGAGCATGTGGTTATACTTTTAAAACATCAATCTCTTCTTCAAGAAACTGAAATGTCTCCAGACAAGGAGAAGTTTTTTGAAGAGCATGAGATGCCTGCAGAAAATCAGGATAGCATTAAAGATAATGCAATCTTGGGAAAGAATCAAGAGCTTCCCGAATATCTCCAGGATAAAGCTAGAGAAAGCCACGAGTCCCCAAAAGAACATCAGGAAGTATCAATTGAAGATCAAAAGGCATTTAAAAAACTCCAAAGGATGAATGAAATAAGCCAGAAGCTTTTGGACAAAAATGAAATATATGTGCCAATCAGAAATCAGATACTAGAAGTAAAATTGCCTGAAGGAACACTTGTGGAAAACAATGCAACGGAAAAAATGATGACTTTATCATGCATCGATAACAGCCATTTAGGTCCCAAACAATCGCAAGAACAAGAAATGTCTTTATCGCAAAGAAGAGTACTCGCCAAGGCTGAGACAAATTCAGATCAAACTGTAAATGGTGCTTTTGGGGACTCATATAATGTTTATGAAGGAAATAAAGACAAGGTTCCTACCATATGTATGGAGGAAGGTGAACCCTCCTCTCTGTTGCCTTTTTGTACGCAAGCACATCCTTTGGACATTTCAAACAAAACATGTGCTGCAGAAAGCTGTAGACAGCAAAAAACTATAACAAATGATGAAAGCCAAGGGCCAAACTACGCTGATGTTATCAGAACAGCGGCAAGAGATGATTTAGAAGGAGCAGACTTTATAACAAGCACGCCAGTTGACAATAAGATAAACAATGATTTGAAAATTGGGCCTCTCAGAGGTGCAATTTTAAGTCCAGTCTATGAGATAAGTGATGCCAGCAATGCAAACATGGAGGAATTCAACTCAGATGATAATTTGTCTAACATAAAAAATACTCATGAAGCTGGTTCTGATCAAATTGCACAGAAAGGAGGAACTTGTGACCCCAAGTTTGAGTGCACCGACGAAAAGGCTGAAGATTGTATAACCATGGGGAAAAATCCAGATAAAACACAGTGTGTGAATGAAATTGACTGCAATGTGACACAGGAGTTAAATATAAGTTGCGAGGATGAGACCCAGGATATGAATGATTTATATGAAGATGAGACTCAGGATTTGAATGAAATTCCTGAGGAGGAGACACAGGATTTGAATGAAATTCATGATGAAGAGACACAGGATTTGAATGATAATTCTGAGGATGAGACACAGGATTTGAATGTTTCTGAGTATGAGGCAGTGCAGGATTTAAATGAAGATTGTGGAAATGAGACACAGGATTTCAATGGAATTTCTGTTAAGATGCAGGATTGGGAGGAATATTGTGATGAAACACAGCCTATGAACGAAGTTTGTGAGAATGAGACACAAGATTTCAATGAAATTTGTGAGGATGAGACACAGGATTTCAATGAAATTTGTGAGGATGAGACTCAAAATTGGAAGGATGTTGGCGGGGATGAGAAGCAGGATATGAAGCAAATTTCTGGGGATGAGGCGCAGGATTTCAATAATGTGTCTAAAGAAAGGATGAAGAAAATTTGTGAGGAGGAGACACAGAATAGGAAGGGTGTTGGGGATGAGAAGCATGATTTGAAGGAAATTTTTGAGGATGAGACACAGGAAATAGAGGAAATTTCTGAGAATGAAATTAAGGAAATTTCTGAGGATGAAGTACAGGATTTGAATGAAATTTGTGAGGAGGAGAGACAAACTTGGAAGGATGTTGGTGGGGACGAAAAGCAAGATTTAAAGGAAATTTGTCAGGATGAGATGCAAGATATAAAGGAAAGTTCTGTAGTTGATACGCTGGATATGGAGGAAATTTCTGGGGAGGGAAAACCTGAAAGTGAAGAGACACATTTGATTCTATCAACCTGTGTTGAGCAGATAAATGGGAGTGAGATTGCCTCCAATAAACAGGACCTTGTGACTCTTACCACCAATATTCTGGTCGAAGAGAATTGTGAAAACCTAGTGATTGATAATGAAAATGTACACAAAGAAAAATGGCATAAAGAAACTGATTCCGAAATAACTGACAATACTGAGTTATCTGAAAAGTACGTTGAAGCTAATAAGATCAAGACAAATGCAACTTTTGCTGGAGAAATTGATGAGCTTCCTATGAAGGAAGATTATGAAAGCAATGCAGATAAATTGCTTACCGAAGACGAGTTGAGCAGAACAGAAAGGATAATGGGTGAAAATTACTCTCAAAGCAATGAAGAAAGGATTGAAAATATTTGTGAAAACAAATCCTATAATGACATCCCTGAAAAAGAAGAGGAAGTCGAGGACAAGATGACTATCCAGCAGAAATTTAATGGTACACACTCCAGGACTATTCCTCATTCGAAAGAAGTAAGTCAAGTTGTGCCTGAAGTTAATCAGCCTCTGATACTGAATGACTATGATAAATGTACAAAAGAGGAGATCAAAATAAACTTTGATGAAAATGATGTCTGTTCTAGGACACTCATGCACTCAGATGATCTGTTTATCCATCCAGACCAACCTGTTTCAAGGGCATCCATCCCATGTCAGCCTCAGCCAAGTGTGCAGGAAGATGAAACGAAAATAATTGAAGAGACCGATCCTTTGCTAGAGGATAAGAAACTCAGCTCTTCTTTTGATCTTAGCAGTGAGATTGAGTTCAAGGATGAAGATGACTTACATTTATATTGGTCACAGGCTAGCAGTAATGATGTCTCAACAGAATCTGACTCTCAAACAACTGGAAATTCACCGCCCCTTTCAAAATTTGTCTGTCAAACTGTAACTAAAGTTGATGAAAGCTGTGACAATGGGTCGCATGATGATATCAATTGTCCAAAAACAAATTCTAGATCTAACCCTTGTAGGCAAGATTCTACCTCATACTTGCATCAAGATATAAATCCTTATGAAAATGTGCCGCCCTGTGATGGTTCTTCAAATCAGGCACCAAATCTTGATATTGATAAAATTTATTTGATGCAGGAAATGGATCCTATTGTGCTTAATGTTGAACAGAATGATAATGGTGTCGTCCCATCAGAACAAAAGAAGACTGAAAGAGAAAATGTTTCAATGCCTAAAAATTTAGAATTTGGTAAGGCAAAAGAAAGTGAGCTCCCAATAAGGCAGAGATCAGAACTGCCTTTAATCAATCAAAACTTTATTGTCGATGGACTTTCTAATCAGGAAACAACATGTATAGATTTTCCTGCTGCTGATCAGACATTAAATGTTATAAATGGAACCCTAACTTCAGACAAGAAAACAGGCTTAATCCAGTCTTCTGTTAAACAGACAACTAAAATTTGTTCTTTACATCAAGATTCTGATTTGAGGAACAACACTCACACACCCGAGGAGGAAAAAGTGAGGGATACATATGCTGTAGACCAAAAGGCCCAACTCCCATTTCAAGATGGAAAAACAGACTTTGATCATAAGCTGCCTTCTTCAAAGTTGGAAAAAGATCAAAGTGAGCAACAAAATCTCATAGATCAAGAAAATGGCTCAGATGAGGATTTTCCAATTCAAAATGAGGAAGTGGATTGTGACACTATCAATGTTTGTATGAAAGGGAGTGAAACCAACACTGGCATATCATCTGAAAAAGAAGAGATGATTAGAACTGTTGCCGAAGAAACAGCAAAGGAAGTTTCATCTCTTAGTTGTGGTTGTCGAAGTCCAGAAGCTGGAACAATGTGTGACAGTGCGGTATCCAAAGAAGAACCAGATAGCCGTCAAACTTTGAAATCAGGTGTAGGTTGTGATGATACCATTTCCAGATCAGATAAAGATGAATGCTCAATGGTAAATGTATTTGAAAAAAATGAAGCCGGCATGGACAGTCTGATGTCTGTGGAAGATAATGAAGCAGACTTAAAACAAAAATGCGTCAGATCCTATACCTGGACAGAAAAAGAAACGGGTCTTGAATATGATATGTCTGAGCAGAAGCAAGATGCAGAATTGGTGCAAACAACAGACAAGAGGCATAAAACTGAGATGCTGGCAACTATTTCGCATGGTAACAAATCAACAGGCCTGAAAGAAGAAACTTTAAAGGAACGTTCCCCTATAAAAGAAGAAACTACTTCAAACAACAATGCAATGAAAGAAACCCTGGACTCAAGTAACTCTTTGAAACACGAAACAGCCGTTGCTACTATATCAGAAAACCTGTCACAGTTGGATGGAAGTTTGAGCGACATTTATTTGACCCATAATGGAAGTCTGCAAAATCAAAAATACTCTCAAGAAGTTTTGTTTAAAGACAACCTAAATTCTTCACCAGAAGTACACCTTTCAAATGATTTGCATCCCAGAGTAAATAAAGATTCAGAGAAATTGTCACATAAGGGTCTGGATACAGAGGCTGAAGAAATTTTAGAAAGCAATAGTGATTGTATTAAGAGGAAAAGGGAATACTGTATTGAAGAAAGTGAGGAGGAACTTTGTGAAAAAAGACCCAGAATTGAAAACTTGGAGTCAACTTCTCTGGCACCCTCATCAGCTAATTTGGGTGATGTTGGATTATCCAGGATTTCTTCAAGACAAAACTGTACACAGGAAGTAACAACCAATAAAAGATATGAAAATGATAGCTCTGATTTCTCAAGCGACTCTCAGACTCCATTTATATCACAGCCATCTAATATAGATACTCAGAATAGAAACACATCAGATCAATCCATCAAGGGCAGTGTTAACACATCATGGTTGAACAATGGATCAGAACAAGCAGATAGTCTTAATGAGGAGTTGAAGTTTGGGAAAGATGATACTGCACAGAAATCAGGAGATACATCAATGTCCTCATCATACAGTCATGAGGAATTAAGTTTGTCAATAAACGAAGACTGTTTTGACATTGCTGGTCAGCGAAGGAAAAGAAAGCGGGAGAAATTGCATACAGGTAAAGAGATTACATTGTATACTTCTACACTACTACAAAGCTTACATCTGCAAATCTTTTCTCCCTGTGAAGATTTTGAAGTCCTAGACTGGAAATTTGTAGAATAAACCTAATGCAATCTCCCCATGAATGTCATAAATGGCTCTAAGAGTTACGGGAAAGTTTCTTTATTCATCAGTGCTTTTATTTCTATTCTTTTGTCGGGCTCTCTTTTAAAATGTCTCCATGGGAGGGGGAAAGGGGGTACATTTAGCGACCATACTCCATTTTTGAACATTGCATAGAATTATAAAAGTCTTAGAATAGTACTCAAGTACACGAAATCCTGGATGGTTAATCCCTAGTTGGGGCTTTGATTCCGCATAGCTATATTGATTTTCGGACTATTAGCCGCAACTTTTATTCTCTGGTCGTCGACCTTGTAGCTAATGCTAGGATTTTTTAGATTTGTTTTTGAGTGATTGTCAGTAAATCAATTTGAGTGTGAAATAGAACAAATTGTTTATATATATACATGGAACATAATAGATTGGACTGTAAAGGGGAATTCTCACTTAATTCATACTTACGCCAATAAGTCATCCGTCTGTCAATGCTGTATTTACATTTGTACTTAACATATCACTGAATTTGTAACACATAAAACTTCAAAAGGAACTGTCACAAATTGTCTACCAGTTATTTAAATGTTTTATGTCTAGCAGCTTTTAGTCTAGTGCAGCTTATCTCAGGGAAAATTGTTTTTCTTTTAGAATTCAGAAGGAGCAGCGTTTATTCTGGAAATTATAGTACTTTATATACATGTAGCTCTTACATTTAATTCAAAATATAAATTTAAGTGACTTGTGGTTCTTTAGTGTGTTTTGTGTTCCATATTTTGTTAATTGGTGAATGTAAAAGGAATATTTTATAAGAATGTGCATATTGGTACATAAACTCACCCAATCAACAGTAAACTCACAAATTTGTGTAACTTTGAGAGTTTGTGGACCAATTTTGACCAGCAAAAACTGTGTAGAAAACTCTATGGAAATAGCCTTGTCAGTGAGACATTTGCATACATAGAGACAAATTTCATGAATGGTCGTGTTGTTTGATGAAGGTTATAACAATTTCTATGAAAGCAACTGTTAAAGAAACACAGTTTTAAATTGTTAACAAAATAATGTTAAAATGTCATGCATGTAAAGGTCCCTAAAAATCATTTTAAGGGATTTTAATTTACTTTACCAATCTGCTGATGCCATGAAAAAAAAAAGAAACACAAATAATCACATAGATGTTAGACAAATTTTTTGTACAAACAATATGATTCTTTTTCCTCTTCCTACAGTAATTGTCAACGAATTGCTAAACCTCAACAAAGAAATCAGGACAGCTTTGGCAAAGGAGAATCCTGTAAGTTTCAAATCATTTGAATCTTCTAAAAGTATCTGAATATCTATTCAGGCCCATTTGCATTATGATGTATGTGTATATCATATATACATATATATACATATATATATATGCATCAATACTGCGTTATTTCCCCCATGAAGGAAAAGGGAATTAAAAATGGAGATTGAAATGGAGCTGCGAGTGAAAACGCGATGAAAACAATTTTCAATAAATTGAAAAAAGGATTGAATACAAATCCATAACCCATTCATGCACTCTTGAAGGCATTTCAAACACATCGGCCAAATATCATGGTTGTAGGTGCTGTGGATAAAAAACCACAGTATATTTTTTATATATCTGTCCCCTCAGGAAATCACGATCGCAACTTGCAACTTTTTTCCCGCAACTTTTGGCCGAATCGCGACAAACTGCAACTCTTACTCATTGCCTGATTTTTTGCAACTTTCATGAAAAATAAGGACTTGTTATTTTATTTTATTATAACCTTCGCACATGGGGTATGAAGTACATATAAACAGTGTACAGTAGGGCTTCCGATATTGATCTAATGTTATGCACGACTGCCAAGGCATGCAACACTGAGTGATGTGATGATAGTGATACACTTCGCCTTGAGAAGGTGGGGCGGGTCCAGGCAGTGCCATCGTTAGCAAACACTAACAAGACCCTCATCAGAGCGGGGCGGGTCATTGGGGAATTGCATCCATGTGTGAGAGCAGTTTCCGATTGTCTCTGCTACAATGACTTCAATTTTGACCAATGCTGTGTAGCCGGTACAAAAAGCTCAAAGCGCAAATGAGACAACAACAAGCACAAAAACATCTTTTAACCATATATTTGCAAAGCAAAGGGAGCTAGCACAGGTGTATTTTGAAAAGGTGAGTTTTTAACTCAGACTTAATTGCTATGAGTCTTTGATCTGTCAAATGGGAATTGGAAGGGAGTTCCAGATGTGAGGAGCTACATATGAAGATGATCTTTCCCCATAGGTTTTAGTTTTCACCCTAGGCACAATCAACTATCCCTACTGCTACTGCGCAAGCTGCGGGATGGTTGGTAACAGCTGATCATAGATGATAGATATGATGGTGCTTTGCCCTGTAGAACTTTATGACATAATACTAATACAGCTAGTTTGAATTCAATTATTCAATCCTCGCCTTTACAGGAAGCCAATGAAGATGTAAAAGAAGTATGTTGCATGTTCCCTTTTGGGTTTTTTGAGGATCATCCTGGCAGCATTATTTTGAAATCTCTAAAGCTTATGAACAGTTTACGAGGGTAAATTTGCAAAGAGTGAATTACAATAATCAAGTCTCGAAAACATAAAGGCTGATACAAAACACACCATGGATGTCTTATTCAAAAAGGATGACATTTTTCCAATCCGAGACAGTTCACAATACATTTGTTTACAGACATTGCCAACTTGAACACTATTCAACAGCATACAGTCAAATTACACCCCAAGGTTTTTTGCTTTTTCGTTAAAGGGTATCGTCTCATTGTCAACAACAAAATGATAAATTGGGATTTCATGTATTCTTGCAACATATTTTGTATTAAACAACATGACTCAGTTTTGTCATGCATTGTTCAACTTGAACTTATTTGACAACATCCATTCACCAATCTCCTGAACACAAGATTGCATTGACATGACTAGAGAGGGAATTTCAGATGGAGCAGCTGAATGATAAATGTGTGTATCATCTGCATAAATATGATAGCTGAGTCCATGAGACTTGATGATGGAACTTACAGGTTTCATATACATTGTGTACAATAACGGACCAAGCACGGAACCCTTGGAAACTCCATAAGGCATCTTAAATACAGGGGACATTTCTCCAATGATTGTAACACACTGGGTTCTATCTGTAAAATAAGACTCAAACCACTTCAGTATAGTTCCCGAAAAACCAAATATATACACGATGCTGTTTGTGCCTTGTTGTAAAGGAAGCTTGGGTACTCTAAAATACGGCCGCAAGGGAGCACCGAGCCCCTTTCAATCTAACTCGAGAACCGAGCTGCGATAATATCAGGACCCTTCCCGCTTCTGATAAGGACATGTAAAGATGCGGCTTGATCAAGACCAAATTATCAGATCTTCGTGCATGTGATCTGCCCAATAAGATACTTTTTGGCTGAGTAAGGTAATCTTTGAGTAATTGAGTGTGATTATGTCTTCGGAGGTTGAGAATGCTATGATGTTTATACTTATGACACTGTATTGTGCCATCTTAATCTGTTGTTGAATTTCTTTTTCATTCATTTTCTTTCTCCACCAGCACTCCCCATATGCGGCTTTCTCGCCATTTCTTCATCGTTTTGTTTTGTTGTTGTTGGGTTTTGTTTGGTTTTGTTTCTATATGATTTGTTTCATTTTGTTTATTTGTTTATGGGACACGTGGGATTGAGAAGGTTATGTTTGGTTGGAAAAGGGTCTGTCTGGGAACATTTGTACAGCGCTCCGAGCACACAGTAAATTTAGCGCCGTGCAAGAGCTCAGATTGCTCAGATTGTTGTTGTTGCTGTTGTCTTTTAATACTACATCGTACAAGGAAGTGCGGTAACAGGTACCAAACCGATACGCACTCTGAAAATACCTGACATTCCTCAGCTCTACACGAAAGATAATTGGGACAGTCGGAACAATACGAGGACAGGAGATAACAGTACCAGAAGAAGAGTAATAAGAATCGATCCAATGGCCTAGTGGCGGAGTGTCCACCTCAGAACCGGGAAGTCGCAGGTTCGAACTCCGGTCGAGTCATAACTAAGATTTAAAAACTGGCATTGTAGTTATTGTCCCGCTTGGCACTCTGCATTATGAGAACAATTTTAAGACTGCTCAGGCTGGTGTCAATATAGTATGACTGTTTGAGTCATTCGAATTGTGCTATACCATATGGATTAGTGTGGCTGTGTTGAAGGGAAAGGAACAACAAATGCCATATTCATATTAAGAACAATCACGGAGAGAGCCCTGAAAATGCAAAAAAGATGTGTGATCGCTGCTTTATTGATTAAACTAAGGCATTTGACATAGCCATACCTGAAGAACTGATATCTATGCTTTCAGAAGTGAACATCGATGGGAAAGAATAATAAAAGAATTGTATGGGAACCAAACTGCGGCAATGAAAATTGATGGGGAAACAAGCACATTTCAGAAAAGTTAAAGAGGAGTTAGACAGGGCTGTGTGCTCTCTCCAGACCTCTTCTCCCTATACAGTGAAATAATAATATGAAACATAAAAAAGATATGCGGACAACACAGTTTTGGTGGCAGAGAG
>JAOWAY010018919.1:0-12429 GCA_028565895.1 Goniobranchus geometricus
CTCTCTCTCTCTCTCTCTCTCTCTCTCTCTCTCTCTCTCTCTCTCTCTCTCTCTCTCTCTCTCTCTTTTTTTCCCCCATTCCTCTCCCTTTTGCATGTTGTCTTCCTCTCTCTCAGTCATTTTTGTCTGATAGGCAATTGGACAAGATTAGATTCACATCGAAACAAAGCCTTCAACAAACGTTTCTCTCCATAGAGCAGAACTGTTGTGTGCTCATGCATGTTTGTGGTTTGAATTTTGTGATGCATAAATCAATAGTCTCTCTGATCATTGGTAGAGAGTAGTTAGGTTGGTAAAGAAAAAGAGGAGTTAGGTGTTTTACCCCCACTTGATCTACTGAGTCAAAAATGCAGGAAACTGAATGAAGAAAACTACTGGTACATCAAAGTCTGGTTAACCAAAGAACTAAATCGTATCAATTTCAACATATGTGAACTGATATTATTATGTGTTTCATGAAAGATCTTTTCATGATTAACCTTCTACTGATTAAATGAAATTAATACAGAATTCCTTCTTTTTGTCTTTTTAATGAAAGGAGAAGAGAAAAGCAAGACAACAGACAGCAAAAGCAAAGTATGTGCCTGGCAAAGGAAAGGAGAGACAGGACAATGCAAGAAAAAATGGAAAAGTCAAACGGAAAGTCAAGGGAAAAGTTCAAGACAATCCAACATTGCTGTCTGCTGTTGATGACAGGGAAACCTCCAGCTGTACCTCTGATCTGGCAGGAGAGGAATTACACAAGGCATGCAGAAAAAGCCTGAAAAGAGCTCCAGCTGAATGTTTCCCAGATAAGAATGAAAATTTTCACTCAAGCTCTAAAACAAAAAAATCCAAAGGAAAAGAGATACAAAAGACGCAGAAAAAGAGAAAGAAACCTATTTCAGACAAGAAGAAAAAAGCTGGTAGAAAGGGTTGTTCAAGTCATCATTCCAATTCTAGCGTTGAAGTTGCAAGGAGGAGTAAAGGTAAAGCATCATCAAATGCATAAGACAGTGAAAAGATTTTAAACTAAATACGCGTGGACCGAAAAAAAAAGTTAAACCAAAAGAACAAAATTTGAAGTGTTGTTTGTCCTCCCCTTCATTAATATTGACAAATTAGCAATAAACTGGGAGCCCAAAATGCATAACTGGTAGAAGACCGAAAAAAAAAAGCCCCACGTGTCACTCTCACCACCCCATTGTCTGTGGTACACTGACATTCACCCGCCAGCAGCTCTGCTCCTCTCCAAATGCTAACACACAAAAAAATGCACAGACACACATTTAAAAGACACATGTGGTGTCCATTACTTATGTTGTCATGGCCATATTATGGTGTCAACTAAGGCAAACTCACTTCAACGCACTTACTCAAATCCACCTACACATGTACACTGCCCCTCACCTATTTTAAGCCACAATGGTTAAGGCTTTAACCAAAATGAAATCATGAATCCCTAGAGTTTCACTTTAAATGTGTTTCACTTTTCTTTTCTTTTTTCCCAGAAGCATTTTATTACTCATTTTAGGCGGATGGAATTCTCCAATGATATAAAGGCTTCAAATGAAGTGGGATTCTAAGGACAATAAATAAAGTTATGTTATACCCTAGGACAACGTTTAATCCGAAAGAGGTGGTATTTTGTGTAAAAAGATTGATGAATAGTGATCACTGATACATTCCACAACTGAGTCTGTTGGTACTGTTGTTAAGCCAGGTTGACTGACCCACATCTTAGAACACCATTCATAGACCAACTCGGTTTGAACAAAGAGATAGACATATGCCCAGCCTTTCATACTCTCCTTTAGCACTTGTTTCTTTCATTCTTGGTTTTCCATATTCTTGGATAAAGTAAAGATGGCATTTTTTAGCTCACATTCCAGGACATAACCATGCTCAGGGCACAAGACTTGGAGCCTGTTAGGCAGGAATACATTTTTTCAGACAGAGACAGTACTGTCTTTACAGCCAGGTGCTTATTCCATTTACACCTGAGTCGAGTGAGGTAAGTGAAGTAAAATGCCTTACCTATGGACACAACGTGGTGTCCATGACCTGGCTGCACTAGTGAGGCTCAAACCCACCATGTCATGCACGCTTGTACTGACCGTGTTGAATGTCTCTTGACTCTCGTCTAGTGTCGAGATTTGATCACCCTCAGCCACGTGTATTGGTCGTGAACTCTTTGATTCTCTTTAAATTTAGAAAAAAGAGCAGTACTGTTTCAGTTTCCTTCTACATACCGTAACCAGCAAAGATAAAGAAAGAAAAAGTGGACTTTCCTTTTCTCTTAGTTCATCACACTTTTTGATTAAGCCATTTTTATTTATTATGTTCTTGTTCACTATCAAGCTTTCAGACTTAGAAATGATAATTTTGAATACATTGATCACATCCAATCAAATGTCCTTAAATCAACATTTTCATAGATTCAAGCATTCAATTATTTTTTTCAGACCAGACTGTAATTTCTACATATCACCTGCCATCGAGTCCTGTCATTGATATCTTGAAAGACAATGAAAGAAAATCATCTGAAGATGATGGTGGTGATATGTCAATGTCAATTGACCCAAAGGGATTTGAAAGCGGTAGCAATGAATCAGGTAAGGTTCAATCAAGGAGGTAAATTTTTTGTTTAATTTTGGTGTGGGGGGAGCAGGAGTTTCGGATTGTCTTTTTAACATGCATTGGTCTCTGCCTTACATCCACCCGCCTTACATCCACATCCACCTTTCATCCACATTTCTACAAGACACAGAATTTTTTTCTCTGAAAATGCCTCTCTTATGTCCACATTACTTTGTCTAACATCCACGGTTTTGGAGATTTGTTGAATTTGTTTTAAAAAAAAAAAAAAAAAAAAAGATAGAGCCTGTAGCTCATTTCAGAAATGCCGCAAAAGGGGAACGTGCAATGCCAACCTCTTTCTCAATAAAAAAGGAAGCACTTGTCACCCACTCACACCTCAAACCATTCATACAGACAACAGGTAAGCAATGACACCCATCAAAACCTCTTTACTTAGCTTGTTTTAGACATGCTGAATAAGTCAAATGTGTAATGCCAACCATCTGGCCAGTGATTAATCAGCCTATAAGTTTACAAGCCCTGGCCACTTCAAAAAGATGGTATCACCTTGTCGTCTAAACAACAGAAAGCATTCGTCACCGTCTAAAAAAACAAAACCAATCATAGGAGAATGTAAAGACAAAAGGTAAGCGATGCCACCCATTGCATATTGAATGTAGCAACGTTGTCCATTCATGTTATTGCGCATCGGTTATAACCAAATGTTAATGGCCCATGCAATGGCTAACAGGTAGCCAATCTTAATCTTCTTAGAACCACAATGACATTGGCCATGCCTTTTCTTTAGCATTCTCTGATCAAGCTTAATACACTTAAAATGTAGGTAAACAGGCATTGCTCGATTGACAATTTCATTTGTGTTGAAAGTGATTCATTTATCATTAAGTGCCCTCTCCTCTGATCCCTCCTCCTCCGCCTCACTTCACATTTAGCTTACATCCATATTCCTCACTCGTTCAAGGATATGGATGGTAGGCAGAGACAACTGTATATAGAGACAGTCTGTGCATATACTTGCTCACTCTATTTGACCTCAGTCGGATGTGGGTGACCGATTTTTTTTCACGTCTCTGTCCTCCATTGTATCGTATTGCGCAGCACATGTCATAGGATCTCAGTATCTTTTTCCAGCTGATCCATGCTGTCATTGCTGGTTGTCTTCTCGATCTGATCCTGTGCAATGGTTTCCTTACTATCCCTTTACTTCTTACTTCTTTGCATCTCAGACAATGGTCGCTGAATTTTGATAAATTTGCTGCTATTTTTGTTGTTAATTTAGGTAGTCAAGCGTACAGATTAAGTTATTTATGTGCTCTTGCCATGACATGTTCTTTATGGTTATTAACATCTTAGTATGTTTATGATATAGTTTTTATTTTACAGCCTCTGTCAATGTCCAAATGCTGGGTTTGAAAAGCAGGACTGACTCTATTGTTTCTCTGACAAATTCCATTAAAAGTGTTGATTTTTAGATCTGATTTCCAAATTTTGTCTTGTTTGTGGAGTGCAGTCCAGGCTTTTGCTATTCTTACCTTAATTTCCTTTGAACTGGTCATGATCCATGAATCAAGGTAGATGAAGTCATTGGTTTGTTTTAGGATGTTATCATTTCTTGTTTTGAGATCTTGCTTGTTTTGATCAAAGAGGAGATGTTACGTTTTTGCTTCATTTATACGTAGGCTGATATATTGCATAGAGATATCGTTCGATTGGTCAAGTCTAGCACAGAAATTCTTTCCTGCTCATGTTTTCTTTTGTCATGTATTTTTATCCTGGAATAAGTGGGATCATCATTTGGTGATAATCTATATTGCTATGCTGTATCGCTGAGCGCACCAGTATGTGATAGCGATTTTTCCTATACTGTTGTGCTGAACCCATCAAGGGATGAAATAGTGGTCAACCACAGGCTAGCGTGCCACGAGCCACTTGCTCACAGTGATCAAACTACTTTAAGCTGTTTTCTTTGACATAGAACTAATCAGCTGTCACCCTACATATTTCTGTTTACATTTGTCAAAATAAGACACCGTCTCTTTTGTCTCTTCCCCTCTCCACAGTCTTCCATGTATAGGAATTTAGGTAGAGATAATTGAGATAGAATTAATATATTCATTATCTATAAGACAAAAAGCATTTGTTATTACATTGGGATCATCCTCCACATCGCATGTGTACTTTGTTTTATTTTTTTGACTTCACAAATACATGACATTGAGGAGAAATTGTTAGCCTGGGTCACTGATTTGAATACTAAAATCAGCTGACTGGCCTTTGCCTTGCAACTTTATCTCTTTATTTCTTTCTTGTTGCTGCATGATACTTATGTATTCATATACTTTTTGACTTGTGTATCATTGCATCATGCTGAAAAATGTTCATTTCATATATAAATATATTTAAACTTGATACAAATTTTCAGATGACCAGATTAATAAGAAGGGTCCATCGACTCATGATGCATCTATGTGGTTCACTGTCTCGTCAGATGCAACTTCTGGTATAGTTTTGGGCTTATACTATTTATAGTTTTATAATACCTTAAAGCCCTCAAGGCAAAATCCTTCTCTCTAAGAGCTTTTTCTCTCTGCATGTCTTCATTTTCAATTTTAATGTGTGTTGATCTGTCTTTATTTTTTTATCAATCTTTACATTACACATCTTTCTAAAGCTGAAAGTTTTTCCGTAAATGAATTATAAGAGGCTTTATTATATTTATTTCAAATAGGCCTTATCCCATAATGTAAACAAATTTTTTGTCACTTCTTAGACTGTTCAATGTACTGTCATTGGCAAGTGACACAATATGTTCTGAAACATGAATCTTTCGTGAAGTCATCTCAGGATGGTCTGTTTTGCTTCCCCAATGTATTATAAAAGAGAAAAATGTCCTTCTGGGCATTTAAGTTTTAAGTCTTTCATACAACCATCATACTCACTATCAAAATTTGTGTTTATCAGCATTGGGGATCTTCTCAACTCTGCAATAAGTATAAGCTTTTTTTTTCCCTCACTTATGGTCTTTTGAAAGTAAAAAATGGAAAAAGTTTGGTCAATTCAGACGTATATGTCTCTTTCACCTGTAAAAAAAGGAAAGGAAAATATCCCATTTGATATCCTTTTTCATGGATGTAGCACCTGTTGCCAAGGAAAGCACATGATATCCAGGCTCTATTGTGTTGGATAACTTGATTATAGGCTAAACCCTTTTGTGCAATTAGGACCCCAAGTTCACAAAATTTCATCTTGATTTCCTCACAACCTTTTAAAATCATGTTCACAAAAATGTGCAAAAGTTAGACTTTTCCTTTTGGGGTGCTTTAACAGAATAACAAGGTAGAAATGTCTACAGCCCTTCTTCAATAATTACTGCTACTAGAACTAGTATTTGAGATGACAGTGTTAGTAAAGATTCCCATCCTAATAAATCAAAGATTGAAATGTAAAGAATTAACCTTGAAACTTCTGAAAATGACTTTTTCAGTGAATTGATCTTATCTTATACTGGATCAGGTGAAGAGGTCATGCCTGTCGACAGACTCTTACTATCGCCGGAAGTGAATATGAGGCAATATAGTATTTTGAATTCAACTGCAAAAACTGCTGCAGACAACATTGCACAGCTCCCATTTCCCAGCACATTGTCTCCTATAAGTCAACAAATAGGTATCTCAGATTTTTCCATCAATGTTTCAAAATTTAGATAGCTTATATGGTCTTACGCTTTCAAATGATAAATTCCTTAAAACTGATGACAAAAAGTCTGAGACTCTAATCGTTTTAGCTCAAAATGTTTTAGAGAAATTCATTATTTTCTTTGTTTCTGTTCCTTGTCCTCAACTGATATAAGGCCAGCTGCCAAATCTTCCCATATGTGTCTTCTGGGGCCGCTATATAGAGATCCACCAAGATATTCTCCTGTGATCTCTATCTTTTGTCTTTAACCATGGCAAATTTGCCTGTGAAGGGATGAAGGTGAAATTGGTTGCTATGCCCCTATGGTGTGCATTGTATAACTGTAAACTACTGGAAGTATTACAGTCACTTTCTGACTCAATTTTAATTTCACAGCCATTATCAATTATGGTATATGTCAAGTTTTTTGTTGTTTGTTATGATTAATCACGTTTTGGATTTTTTAATTTTATTTTTTTAAGAGATGATTTATGTATGTATGTGTGAGTGTGTCAGCGCTCAAGTGTTTCCCTCTATTGAGTCACCTTTTATTGCTAAATGTATGATATTAAATGCTTATCTTGAATCCTTTTTTTTCTTTCATAAGCAACTTTTCTTCCTCTCTGAGACTCTTTTCTTCTAATTCTGTTTTATCTTTCACTTGCCTATCATTACTTTTTCTCATATGCACAGTACTTAGCTGACCAAAGAGAATCAATAGAATCCTACAACACATTATAAGCCTCATTGTTTTGTTTATACCATTAAGAGTATTGAATTATGACATCCAAAAGATAAGATCAGTTTTGTTTAATAGTAATGACAGTTATATACTCAATTAATTACAAACGCGTGCATGTACCACAAGGTATATTTTAGATTCTGTGTTCCTTTTCAATGTGGGTACTTATTTATTTTTACAATGTATTTGAAGCTGACACTTGCAACAAGTCTCTGGTATTTTTCCCCTATCAGCTGAATGTACTCCCTCTAAGGAAAACCAAGACAAGAGGGTTACACCAAGGTAAGAACCTCAGTTTTAGCACTTTGAATTTTTTTCTTTTTTTTTTTATATCTTCACTGATTGACACAGTCAGACTAGATGTTGCTGTGAGTTCACATTCATCAAGATCTTGTTAAGTTATACAATGAACTATTTCATGCTTCTGAATTCAGCTCTCTATTAAATAGAGCCAAAAATGCATTTAAATTAAGTTCTTAGAATATTTAAAATGTCTTAGGAGGAATTTTCATATTCTGTGTTTTTAAAACACGTGGTGAAAGTATGTCAAATAGAGTATTAATTGTGATGGTGCCTAGACATGACATTGAACAGCTGAGCTTGTATGGTCATCAAAGTCTAGATTGTCACCTGCCTTCTTAGCCTCACCTACCTATTTGGTTTGTTGATTGGTTAGTCACAGATTGAAGAATTTTATGAGATCCAGCATGGAGGATGTACATTTACTACCTATTTCCAAGCACACATGGTAGTGCCTTTATCACATGTTTCAGCAATAATATTTCCTTTTGACACTATTGTAAACTTGAGACAAGTGATCTTAATGAATATATATAGATATATCTGCAGTTGACATTTCTTACACCTTTTTCATTGACAATATGCAGACATACTGGGCATTCAGATGTAGGAAGAATTTGCATGTGGGCACTCAGAAATTTAGAGGCGCTCAATTTGAGCAGGAAAAAACCCAAAACAACTATCAAACAAAGAAGACTAAGATACTATGGTCGTAGGAAAAGGCATGAAACAATCCTAAAGAAAATCCAAGAGGGTAAAGTAAATGGAAAAAGGAGCATAGGACGGAAAAGGAAAAGTTGACCACAAAATATCGAAGAAGTGTAATTGCCCAAGACATGAGAAGATGGAAAGTCATGGCATACAAGAGAAGGACCCATGGTAAACCCAGAGTGGTAATTCTGAGGGAAAAAATGTTTGGTTTCAGGAGGAAAGAGGGAATTTTTGTGCAAAGTCATTCAGCTGAAGGGCATTCTTGCAAAAACCACTGTATAACAAAAAATGATAATTTTGTTTCACTTCGCATTTCAGTTTACCTGAGAAGAAGATGATGGCATTGCCTCTCAAAAAGAGAAACAGTTTTCAAAAGTGCTCAACAAAACTTTTCACATCCAGCATAATGAATGGTCACTCTGAGGAAATTGTGGATTTCACAAGAATTTCACATTGTGAGTAATAAGCATGAAATTTTCTCCTCGAGTTCACAAGCAAAAGAATGTATAGATAGTTTCCATTCTTTATCGAATAATTTATCAGAAAATGGCGATATCACTTATCTCTACAGAATCTTTTTTTAGACCACTAGAATTTTTTGGGGGACATTTACAATTAGAAGATTAAGTCAATCTTTCACATCAGTCTGTGATTTGTGTAGATAGCCAACATCATATTACAAGGGTTAAAAAAAAAAAGTATCAGGATAAACCAAATGCTTGCTTAAGAAATAATTGTAAATTCATCAGTCTCTTCATTACCCCCATCTTTCTCTATTGACTTTCATGCTTATAGCTAGGAAAAGTTCATTTTATTGTTTTCTTTTTCAGCTACCTCTATCAGGAATAATCCCAGTCATTTGGCCTCACTTTCTAGTAAAGGCAAAAATAAAGTAAGCATACAAATTCGTTATAAGTGCTCGAGTCTCACTTTGCCTAGCCTCTAGAACTTTGATTAGCGAATAGGAGGAAAAAGAAAACAAGTCGTAATTCATTCACTTCAGATCTACTGAACACTACTTTGACACTCAGATTGAGCGAAACGTGTTATTTTTTAAAGTGATGGTAACATCAAAGAGATTGATGTGACTGTGAGAAATAAATGGAACATGTGGAGAAGCGATCTGATGAAACAGAGTTCATATATACAAGATCTAGATCTGGTCGGGCAATGCTAGTAGTCTCGGCTAGATCTACTCTCATAGAATCTAGATCTTGATCTGGCAGCTAGACCTATATTAGATCTTAGAATGTTTTTAGTTTTAATAATCCAGATACATTTATCTTTAGAGAGATCTGTATGAGATAATCTAGATCTAAATCTAGATTATTGCAGTATGTTTTCCATTTAAACTGTGTCATTCAGTGGGTTGTAGTAGCAATCTTGAACATGAGTCTAATTAAGTGATACCTGTGTTTTATTTTTTAATTTGTGTAATTCTAATTTCTGTGATGCTTATATCCCTCTGTTACCTCTATGGATACTCTATGTCTGTTTGTTTTTTTCTTGCAGTTATGGCAAAATGTAATTTTGTGGTATATTTCCTGCATTTCTAAAAAATCCAACAAATTTCCTTGTTTATAGAAAATCTATTCTGGCAGCTATGAATCTACTCCTCTTTCTCGTTTAAAGACCCCGAGAGCAAGAGATGGATATACTTGGCTTTATTCCAAGCAATCAATGTGTCATTGCTTCTAATTGTGGGATTTTTTATTTGATTGTATCTTCATCTTGACTTTAACCCATACTTTGCCACCTACAGCTATAGTTGTATTAATTTGTATTTACTTATCAATTTCCCATTGTTAAGTATGACTACACGCCACAGCACACAGAAATGCACCTAAACATGATACTTTGGTCAATCACCATGGCTCTGCCAAACTCTGTAGTTAGCAATTTATTACCATGGCACTCCCTCCTGTCTAGGGATGCTAGGGAGCCCATCACAGTATCGTTTTTGGGTCAAGAGGGCCTAATATAGAAGTGGGCAATTCGGTCTTTTCGCACTCTATTATCCCTTACTTGCATCAAACAATCCCTATTCTTTCCCTATCCTTCAGTAAGGTACTGAGTTATGTAGCAGTTGGGTTTACTCTTTTTTATCAGTTTTGTTACCACCACATAGGAAGAAATATATCCTTGCTAGATTTATCCCCAACCTTTATACTTTTTCATGGATCACCCTATCATATTCAAAGATTCTCTCATGAACAAATACAAATTAATGAAAAAAACAATTTCTCCCTTTGTCTTTGAGATACCATTAGGTGATTTTTTTAGATTTCTTTTTGTCCATTGTTGTTAATTTTCTTTGTGGATATAATCTTTTTTTTCTTTTTAATTAGTATGAAAACAAATCTTTTTCCAGGCTTCTTCAAAGAAAGGAAAAAGTTCTTCAGGATCTCTAGCCACTGTCTGCAAAACTCAAGCACATTTAGAAGGGGAGCAAGAATATGAATTGAAAGAGAAGCGTACAAATATGCCATCAAGAAACAACAGCCACCTTGAAGCGCAAAAGAGAAACACAGGAGAGCAGTTATCTCACATATCCGACAAGAGTAATCAAATCCAAAAAGTTAAGAATAACACCCTGGAAAGGCAGCATGTTGTGAAAGATGCCTCTGGTAAAATTTGTAGTGTAGCCATAGCTCCACCAGCTGCAGATGAAAAGTCCTCATCTTCAGGTAAACAGACTGTTCACTGGTGTAAAAGCGCTTCTAAAACAAAAAACAGGGATTCATCAGCTGATGTGTCCTCCGAAGAACCTGTTTCAAAGAGGTCAGTTTTGAGAAGTTATGAAACCAACTGCAATCAAGAGCTGTGTCTGCCTCTGAAAGAGCCCTCCACTTTTAAATCAATAAGAACCTTTCAAGGTCATTTCATTCACAAAAATCTACAAGAAATGATAAGGGATAGCTCCATCTGCTTTGTAAACCGTCTTTACATGAAAAGTTGGATTGAAAGCGGTTATAGAATTTAATTTTAAGTATTTAATTATTTGCTTGCATCATGCTTTTTTATGAATTTCTATGAATTTATTGACTTTGTAGACTTTGATAAATTTTCATGCAGCAAAATGACCACAAGCATGCTAACACTAAATCCATTTCAATACAAATAAGCTACAATATTTGATTTAAGGCCTCTAAAAACTGATAGTTAATGGGACAAAAAATTTGAGGTACGCATTAAGTAGAAACCCCCAAGTTCTACCGAATATGGTACCTTTGGAAAACCCCCAACCTTATAGAAGATCAGACCTCTACTCCTCATGGTACTTGGAGAAGTAGAAATCATTGGATTGTTTGGTGTTTAAGTTTCACAATGATGTAATTGTTATGAATAATATCATGAACCTGTATACTGCAGCATGAGTCTCAGTGTTATGACTATTGGAATGAAACTTGGAATAGCCTTATTGCTATGAATATTTGATGAATAAATGTAGGGGTGTGAAATGCTCATTAACAAAATCCCAAGCTCCAATGATAATTGCATTTAAAAGGTCCTGTGAATATTTTAGTTTACTAAATTAAATGAAGAGAAGATTTATAAGGTAATTCTTAGTTAAAGCCAATATCCATGAAGGAAAAAGTGATAAACCACACAATATCAGTATCTGAACACTGAACAAACCTTACTAGAAAGACGGAGAGAGGGGGAGGGGGGAACAGATAGACAGTCTGAATCTTCCATATAATGTTTCCTTCATGTCCTTCTGACGTTTTTATGACAAAATATATGCCTATCGTGATTTTCTTTCTTGGAACTCTTCACACATCCTTTGCTGGGTTTAAAATGCGCTCTCTGAAAATATGGATGGTTTCTGCCAATGTTGTTTCTCTAAGTAATCTGTTCCAACAACTGTTCTCGGGTAGATGGAGAACTTTCTATCGTTGATGGTTGTTGAGATTGGTATGAAACTGAAGTTATGGGTTTTTCTTGATAGTCTTACAGGTTTCTGGAAGTTGCTTTTGAAAATGACGCACATCTTTTTATATCAAATCAACCAAATCAATCTTTATTGTCCATATCATCATATGATACATGGAAAATTTCATTCAGCAGCATGAGGATGATGATTATGATGATGACAACAACAATGGCAACGACGATAAGGATGATAATGCTGACAATGATAGTAATGATTATGATAATGACAATTACAGCAGTAATAGTAACAATTATAGTGCGTTGACAATGCCCATCAGGGCATAACAATTAACTCAGAACGACCAATCACATACAGGCACACACCACACCCACACCCACACCCACATACACACATCAATCCCCAACCGGCCCAGCAATACAACTCACTGACCTTACGCATAACCGATTCGATGGCCGAGTGGTTAGAGCGTCCGCCTCGGAAGCGGGAGGTCGCGGGTTCGATCTCCGGCCGAGTCATACCTAAG
>JAOWAY010019030.1:0-12428 GCA_028565895.1 Goniobranchus geometricus
AATCTTCTGTTGAGCAGTACCCAGCAGCGCAATTGCATCAAGTGAGTAGGCTAATGCTTTCCTTGTCTTTTGATCTTTCATATCTTTCATTTCCTTTGCGCCGAACGCAAGTGCAGTTACTGCCTTTGTGATAAACCGCTGAACGGTAGTAAATTTTGCATCAACTTTCCTCTGGTCGTGCCTCAACATTCCCCAGATATCTTTGTTAGTTAAACGCACGGACAAGGATGGGCAGTTTTCTGGCCTTCTCAGTAGCTCGAATTTCTCTCTGACTTTCTCGTCGCCCATTTCCTGTTCGAAACATTGGGCAATAAATTTCGCCAATGTATCGGGGAGTGGATCTGACACCTCCTCGTCCTTGCCATATTCAGCACAGGCTGTTTTAAACATATCATCTTCCTCTTCTTTACATTCCCCATCCTCTATTTCATGATCCGTATCAGCTCCGCCGAGGAGATTGTGTAATACATCCTCCTCATCTACTCTCACTTCTTCTTCTTTTTCCTCTTCGTTGGTTTCGAGGTCGGGAAGTACCTCTACTGTTCTCTTTCTCATCTCCTTAACGCGTTTCGTTTTGGGACCACCCAATGGGTTTGGCCTTGCCCTCCTTTTGCCTTTAGGTCTCGATCTCGATCTAGATTTTCGTGGCAATGGGGGGTTGACTGAGGAGTCAGTAGATGGGGATGGGGAACTCGATGATGACGATGACGATGAACGTTTGTCTTTTCGCTTCCTTCCCTCTAATATTTCGATTCTTCTTTTTAATTGGTCTATAACCCCTTGAGTCTGCGACCATGCCATATCTTCATTATGGTCTTTTATGAGATACGGGGATCTTTCCCTCTGTACATCATTCTCCGCTGAACGGATTTTTGGGTTTTTATTTCTGTCTGAAACAGATTTTTCCCTTTCTTCTCCTAATGGGGTTCCTTGATCATCATCGGAGAGTATAAATTCGTCTAATGAATGACGAGACATGGTTAAATAGTGCTGTCAGAAAATTTAAAAAATCGGGATCAGAAAAGTATTAAAATGTTCACCCAGCTTAACAAATCCGCAATATAGATGTGAAATAGATTTAGATCTAGATCAATAATGTATACAACTCGCCGTAAAAATGTATTGGAATATAATATATTACATTATAAGAATAATAATCCAACAGTGATTAAAAACACAATAAAATATAATCCGTTTTAGGGAATAGATATCATCAGCTGAAAAAGCACAGAATAGTAAATCTAGCAGAGAAGCAACGGAAATACCGCCCCGAGTCAAGAATGCGTGCGACCTGTTCAACCGTTTTGTGCCAAATGACCTGACCAATGCTGTGTGTCTCTCATATTACCAGGCAGTGCCTGGCGGCAAATGAGATGAAATTACGAATACCCAGAATGAAATAACACAAACTACTAATCACAACAAGTGATAAGTTTTATTTCACAGCAGCTACCTGCCCACGTTGATTCTATATCTAACACCTGAAAGTAATGCAGGTAGGCCTAGCGAGATGAGAGCTAGCTACACAACGATGTTAGTGGCACGGGTGGTCATCATTAAGTAATGTGGCACGGGCCGGTTAGCACGCATCTCCCACTCAATTCAGTTGACAGTATAGTATGTTCAATGTTTCTCATAAGATCATTTATCCCTATTTGTTTCTTCAGGATAAGCCCCTGGACTCTATATTGATCCCTGTGTATATGATAAATCCAGACGGACAAGCCATCAACGTGAATGTATGTCTACTTACTTTTTAACTTTAAAACTGTTTCTGTAGTCTTTTGTCATGTTATCTCAGCTTGCAACTTCATTAACTGAGGACATATCTTCTTCCTCTTCCTTTAAATTCCTAGCTTCCCTTTGGAAGGTTGTGATGGGCATGATATGCAAAGCATTCAGTTACTTGGCCAAAGGTGTCCCATGAATATTGGTTTAGCTTGGTTTTTTCATTGAAAGCTCTAAAAGAAATTTGTTTCTCATAATTGTATGCTAACTTGATTTTATCACATTTTGATTAGGTAGCTTCTCATATTAAAAAAAGGTCACTGAATTTAATCTATGTTTTGGCTGTATGTTTGATTTGTGATAATGTCTGCTTGCAACCTTGCAGGCATACAACTCCTTGAAGATTTTCTTTTTGATGCTTTCAAATATTCCATGGGGAGAGAATAAAGAGGTACAGTTTGGGCTATTAGATGACATTTTACAGTCAGTGAAAAAAACAGCTAAGAGATGAACCTTATTCTGAATGTCAATAGCTTTTTCTACCTTGGAGCAAACTTTGACGCAGATGGGAGGTCACGACAGAGGTCAGAGGAAGACTGACCATTGAAACTAAAGAAATTAATAACCCTCTGGAAGAGTCAGTCGCTGCCCCTGAAACTAAGGATTCTACACACATGCATCTTTCCGGTCGCCACGTATGGATGTGAGAGATGGACACTCTCAAAAACTGATGAAAAAAGAATTCAGGCCTTCGAAATGAAATGCTATCGAAAAATTCCTAGAGTACCATGGACAGCAAAAGAAAGTATCAAAAACATCCTAGAACGTCTTGACATGAAAAATGACCAAATTCTGTAATGAAATAAAGAAACAAAAACTTAACTGCTTTGGTCACATCAAATGGCACGATACTTTGGAAAAACTGTGCATGGAGGGTAAAAGGAGCAGGGTAAGGCCAAGAGGGCGATAGGAACAGGATATCACAGACTGGCTCAGGATAACAACAACCAATGGGGGCCAACAAGGATCCACCTTGAAGAAGAAGAAGTTTGAGCACAAGATGAAGCGATGAAGATGGGATTACACTTGGGCTTTGAAATTGCTTTTTTTGTAAGAAACATGAAATGTGAGCAGAGTTTCTTTCTTTATGAAATAACCATACAATCTACATCTGACATATGAAACTTTAAGGATGAAGTGAGAGACATTAATAAGATTATTAATGTTGAAAGTAAAATTAAAACATTTGTGTTAATTCTCAGTCAACATAATTGTCATTACAGAAATACATTTGGACACATACATTAACAACAAATGGATATCAAATTCTAATTACCTCAGTGCACCCTCATACAGGAAAGACATAACACTGTTTAAACGGAAGCATCATGATAGGAAGCAAATCAGACAAAATCTCTACTGAAAAAGAAGCAGATACCTATTTGCACCAACTGTCATATATTGAGATAAAAAGTTGATTTCCCTTTTTGCTTGACAAGGATTTTGTAGATGCTTCTGCCAAACTGAAATAAATTTCCCAAAATGTTTGAGATATATATCCTTGTAGCAGTCTTTTTTTTTCTCTCTCAATGAATAAGGTTTGCGTCTGAAGATACACATTCCTATACAAGATGCTCAACATGGATTGAGTTTGGGGATGTGGATTTTACTGATGAGGTTTTTAAAAACAGTTACAAAGCCTACAAATTTTTAAAATCTAGAAAAGGATTTACTTACTGCCCTTTTTTATGTTTCATTCCAAATCTTCATTTCTCCTAGCTTTGCCCCTTGTAGTGTTTGAATTACCATGCTGCCCCCAACCTCCAGGTGTCCATTGCAAGGCTGTTGGGTTTTTTTTAATGCTCTCTTTTTCTTGTCAGCAAATAGATTATTGTCTCCATATTATCTCAGAAGTATAGTTGTCATGTTTTCTTGTCTTTGAGGATTTTTTGTTTGTATGAGGAGTTCTTCATTCACTAGATATTACACAAGTGTGTGTGTGTATATTTCCCACTCAACATTGGGAACCCAAATCTGGTTTAATACATTTCAAACATCCAAGAGCATGACCAGCAACTATGTCGTTGCAATGAACAACTTCAAAATTAAAGAGGAAAGTTTGTGTTTTTGTTTTGCAGAATACTGATTTTATTTAAAATGTATTTGTTTCCATGTATCCTCTTCCAGTATCATGTACAATTTCTTTTGCAGGTCACAAATGACCTGAAGGTACACACTGCCATGGAGTGCTTCAGAAAATCCCAAGCTGCAGCAGACATTGACACTAGTTCATTTGGAATGTGCGAGTTAATATTCAAAGGCAATCTGGGTAATACGTCATAATTCAATTATTTGTACTGTCAAAGTGTATGAGAAAATTGTTTGTTTTATTCAATGTAGATGTTCTGAAGGCTTCTCTCAGTTTTCTGCTCGGCAAAATTTTCATTTCTTAACCATGGCACTGCAAGGCAGTCATCATCATTTCAGGAATATGTCATTGATGATAATGAGAGAGCCTTTACAAGGCAGAAGCTTTGTCTTGCGCGGGGCACGAGGGTTAATTACTCAGTATGTTTTCAACCTTTGCAACATATTCAATTCCTTATTGAAAAGGAAGGAAGACTGAAAGGTGAGACTCTTCTGTTTTGTCAATTACAGTGCGCCCTCTCTTGCCTGATGAGCTTCTAAATGCCACTGTCAAACGCTGGATGGAATGGGAGCAATGGGTGTCCTCAAATAACTCTATTTCATTATGTGCCAGAGAAATGGATATTTTGAATAAGTTAGACCGACATGCAAAGGTGAGTATCATATTATGGTTTCTTCCTGAACTTCTCAATCTATTCTCCACGTTACTTTACTGTACCTCTATCTTAGTATTATTCAACTTTTTCACAGAAGAATCAGAAAGTGTTAATGCACTTATGGCCCTGATAACTTTTGCTCAGCCCAGTGGTCTGATTTTTCTCTATGTTGTGAGTTTAAATTATCAGGTTTTTTACCTGCGGAGAAAGGCCTAAGAATTTTAATAATAGTACTAATAAAAAAGCACTTCTAGAACACACATTTACCACAGTAGGTGCTATGATAGGGACTTTTTGAAATTTGCCTTAATGTGTTACTGGGAGTGAAAAAATTAATGAAATGTCCTATTTTGAGTTCATCTCTGAGCCACTGGAACCACATCACGTAAGTGGCGGAATGGTTATGGGTACGTTTTTTTGCATGAGAACCCAAATCTTATCCAGGTGCGAAAGGCATTTTGAAGAGGAATTAGCCTCTGACAAACTGGCGTCTTGTTATGGAGTTATAAAATGAATGTCGCTTATTCCACCCATTATTCAGTTCCACATAAATCAGAAATAAGTACTGGCTCTTATGGGGTTTGACAGTGAACAGGCCTTTTATTATAATGCGTGTTATCAATTTAAATCAGATCACTTTTTATATTTTTTTTTTGTGATGACTTCTCAAGACACACAGATGTAGCTTCTTGTATAGGTTTTTTTCTGTCAAACTCATTCAAGTACAATAATTGTTCATTCAAATATAATAATTAGCCATTCAGATTTGACAGTTGGTCATTCAAAGCTGCCACTTGGTGATTCAAGTGTTTGAACAGGTTCATTCAAATTAGACCTAGATCATTCAATTTCAACACTAAAATTTGATTAGACATTCAAGAAAGAAATCAACTTTAATATTAAAATATAATTTTTCTTAATCGAGATGAAACTTGAATGTATAGGTCTAGTGTCTAGTTCTAGAAATGAGATCAAGACAGAGAGTTCAGGTCTGGAAATAAACTAAGAAGAGATTGTACACTCTAAAGGTATTAGATCATTTTCTACGTTGTGGAATGATTAGATTAATTGCTGTCTAAAGCCGTTTTTTCAATTACCACTCCTACCAATTGTGGAACTAAGACGTGCTATTAATTACACCGTCATCTATAGGCTTCTAATAATTATAATAAAATGATGTCTGTTGTCAAATTTGAAACTTGTCACATTTAACAGTGAATATTTTTACATTCATTGAATCAAATAAATTTTGTTTGGTCTCCTAGGGAGGAAAGTAATTAGAAAAGAGAGAAAAAGAAAAGACATTTACCCTCTGAACCCTTTTTATATTCCTGTCTTTTACAGACAAGTACAACCCACATACTTCTGAGTAAGCTTCATTACAGTGATTCCAAATCTAAAAAATTCAAGCGCTATCCCATTGGTTTCAGACAGTGTCGTCTTTCACTCTACAGCAGTCTGAAGGTTGGTAAAGATCAGAATGTATACATTAGGGAGAATACTAGGGAAGTAAGAGAGTCTAGATTGAGGAGGTTTGGGCATATCTAGAAGAGAAATGAAAGAGTATGTGCGAGAGAATGCTAAACATTACACTATTAGGTAAGAGGAAAAGAGGAAGACCCAAGAGAAGGTATATGGATGGAATTAAGGAGGATGCAACGGTTGTTAGTCTGGCTGGAGAAGGAACGTCTGCTAAGGTAACCCCTAGCTGGATGTCGTGAAAGAAGAAGAAGATTTGTAGTTCTGTTAAATTCACTGACTCATAAAGATTTGAATGCATTTTTTTTTTAAAAGAAGAAGAAAAGAGGTGTTGCTGATACACCTTAAGAAGTTCTCATAAAAGACAATCAAAGTTTTTCAAAATAAAAGGATTGGTTCTCCTTCCATTTCTGTCTTCACAGGCATCTGAAGAAGTTGTCTCATGGCCGGTGGAAGATCTTGTCTTTTATTTTGGAAAGTCGGATAAAAAGGTTTCTCCTTCAAAGTAAGCAGTCACAAGTTAGAAAGATTATTATTTTGGTAGCTAGGTATGAAATAATCTATTCACTGAACTTATTTATTGCTGCAATTTCTTTTTCTTGTCTTTTTTTTTTTTAATCACAGATTGTTTCATGTGAGCATCTTTAGATCATAATCTGTAAATGTTAGAAAAGAGCCAAACTGTTAAAGGTCTCTCAACCTGTTCAATATTGTAGTGCCTGTCTAAGGGTTTTGCTGTCCAATGCAGCTAAAATCAGAGCAAAGGTGGCTAAGCAAACTCATTTGACGATGATACATAGCTATGAATTCTAGTCTCCTACATAATACTTGGCTTTGATGGTCTGTTTGGTTTTTGTTGAGTTTTTCCCCTATGCTTAATACACACATTTAGAGTAAATGATAGAAATTGATAATAATAATTTTAACAACAACAAAAAAATGAAAATGAATGCAACTCACAGACTGTAGGCCTACATAAGAGAAAGAATAAGGACATATCTGTGTAACATTCAGTTCATTCAATTGCAGAATATGTCTGTATCAAAATTTGTATTTATTCTTGAGGAGGATCATTATGTGGAGTTGGGAGATGTATTATGCTCAATTATTGACATGCTGCACTCTCATGTGTAAGACTTATCTGTAACAATGTCTGGGCTCACTTTTGGTGTAGATATATAGTTTTTTTAAAAAATCAGAAAAAAATTGGAGAGTTGAGGTATTTTTGTTGACCAAAACTGCAGTTAAGTGAAATTCTTGTTTAATGGCAAGTCATTTGGAGCTTGGATTTGTAGAAGGAAAAAATTTGTGGGTAATTTAACATGATGGCAAATATTTCAAGAAATGTCAGCTGCATTTGTAGCCAGTCACTTCTATACATTGTTTTGATCTGTGTTACTTTTTTCATTTGGTCACGGGGATTTTCAAGAGTTTAACTGAGAAACTGAGGCATTCATTAAATGACTATTGTATCGTGTACTTTGACTTTCATAGTTTTAATCCCTGTGAGATCAACATAAGTGTCACTTTAAATATTTGTTGTGTGTCAGGTTTTCATGGTAAAGGCATTCTGCTGTTTTGTCTCAAAGTGCAAAGTTTGAAAATGTTCATCTGTTGTCATGACAACTGACATAAAGCTGTGTCACAGTCTAATCGGATTCTGATGCTGGTAGAAAAATAATAGAGTCCACAGCTGAACACTGGCCATAAATCCTAGTCAGTCGTGGTCATCCATAGATTTTGATTTAATTTACGGTGTTAGGTTGGTGAGATTGCTGTTAGTACAAGGAGCATGGGCATTGGTCTTCTTAAAATTTATGTAATCTATTTTACGTCAACTACATCAAACATGTCACATCCATATCCAATGCTGTCTTATTTTGCTTTCCAGACATTGTCTCACGTTCCTTGTTGAAGGAGAAAAGTGTTCAAAGTAAGTCAATCTTTCAAGATGATTTATTTTAGAATTTTGTGTTTATCATTAAGACTGCATGCTTAGTGGTTAGGTTTCAAAAATAGAAGATGTCCTTGTGAGGAAAGAAAAATGCTGATAGATCTTTTCAATGCAATAGATAGACTTGATGTTGTAAAGCTTGCTAGCTTACACCAAAGCAAGTCATTTTGGTGATTCCAATACTTTAGCTCCTTATCACATGTGCCGTAAGATAACACATTGCTAGGGCATTTTTGTGCCTATGGTTCAGAGAGTCCATAGTAAGTTCAACACAGTAAAGTTGAGATTTTTGGTAAGCACGTTGTCCAAACTCAAGAAGACAAATATATTCCTACTTATCATTTTACTATATATCTATACACAAGAGCAATATGTGTTAGATAGTCATAAATGAGCTCCAATTGACAGCATACCTCCAATGAGATACACAAATTACGCCTGAACCACCAAGTTTTAAGCAAATGCTTGAAAATTGCAAAAGTCATCTTATGATTAAAATCATGGCATATGTGCTTGCAAACCTATGCATAGTCAGAACTTTCAAAAAAGATCTGAAGACCGTTTTTTTTACCGAACTAGCGTAGTCAACTACCATAGATTTCCTGTGTTCTCTAAATGTGTATACTGATCTGATATTCCAACATATACTTTGATAATATCCTGTTTACTAGGCACCATTAAGTAAGCCAGTTTTCATCTTTGCTCAAAAACCATCCTTTATCGGGTCATAATGCACTAAGGAGATGTAAATGATGCTAATATGAAAAAAAAGGTTTTGGAAATTATACTGTGTTAAAATGATTCATGAAATCTAAATTTATCCAATCACTGCAAATAAGGTTCTCAATCTGACCCTATCTTTATTTTTTTTTCACTCATTCCTTCGGATAATGATGAATCATTTTGAGATGTTCAGATTTCCTCGGAACTCAGGAGAAGGCTCAACAAATGCTTTTTTTTTTCTTTTGCTTTTTTTATTATTAATGTCTCATTATTAATCATAAATGTATGATCTTTGAAGTTCAGGCAAAAATATAAAATCATCCATTTATTTTCTTCTTCATCTTGGAAGATTTATGTGAGCATACAGTTCTGTCATTGAATATTATTTTTTGAGTCTTTTTCTTTTTGCTGAGTGATTGAGTTCTGACAAAAGTTGAGATGTTTTACAAAAGTTAACGTATGCATTATTTGTAAAGGAAAGAAGTATGATTGGTGAAAAATTTCTGAAGTCTTTCAAATTCAACTCTCGTACACTTTCAGAACCCAAGGTTTATTTGGCCATTGTTTAAGCTTTGAATCTGAAGATGAATTGTACAGATGGTCTTCTGCCTTCTTTTTGGCTCAGGTGGGTAACACATGAATTTAAACAATGCTGAAATGCATTCATACATAATTTTCTGACTGTATGAATTATATATACTGAGGATCATGGTGCATTATGTTTGTAGGAGAATTGTTTCCACACATACATATATAGATAAAGGTAATTTTTAGAATATGTTCCCCAGAGGTATTGTATATCTTTTGTAACATTAATGCTGCTGGATGAGAAAAAAATTAAGAGTTCCATGAAATAATGCGATTTTAATGTTGGAAAATTATCAAACACATGGATTCAGCTTTAATGTTAAGATAATTATGTATCCAGTTTAACATGTCCTTATAAATCTCTTTCCTTTATATTAGATTTTGGTGAAATCCATGTAAAGGACTTGTAATGTTTTTGGATTTTTTGTTTTTTTGGGGTGTTTTTAGTTTTTAAGATCCTTTCTTTTGTACTTGATTTCTGATTTACCTCTTAGATTTTCAAATCAAAATTGTATTGAGACTGGCTTTGGAGAAAGAGTGAATGATCATACTAACATAGCTTTTTCGTATATCCATATCCTTGCTTTCATATATGCAGAGATTTTTCTCTTTCGTTCTTTCAAATGTTAAAATGAATATAAAAATGCGAATCATTCCAGATATACTAGTTACTTGGTTCAATGTGTACAAACCTTACTGCTATAAAGCATGAAGACTCAGAGAAATATATTTAGAGGCAAAAGAAAAATTTCGCTTATAATGCAGAGCTGCCAACTATAAGTAAAAAAAATTACGTTTTTGTACATAATTTTTAGCGTTATACTTATTAATGGGTTCATGTGCAATGTACATAATTTCGTAATGGTTCAAGTAGCGCTGGTAATTTTTGCCATGAAAAATTAGAGATTCTGGTGATGTATCATCAGTTCACTGTTGCTGGTAGGCTTAACGGAGTAAAAAAGCAGAATCCCACTACTTTGGCCAAACCACAGACAAATTCATTATATTCTTTGGGCCAAACACAATGGACTATATATGAACTCAGGTAGTTCTGACTATATACTGAGGCTGTCTGTATTCAGTGTAGGCCCAGGTCTAGATCTTATCGGCCATCACAAGCCCTAGTCACACCTCATGAGTCAAAGATCAGCACACTAGGCCTAGACCACTAGTCACTAGACAGCTCTAGGCTGACACTGCACACCATTTGTCCCTTCAACTTGATCCTGCTGGTGATGAGAATTGTATGAAAATGTTTGACAGCAGCCATAGTTATGACACTTGGTATTGTCTATTTGACAGCGTAGCTAAATGGCTGAGATTGTCGTGATTCTTGTTGCTTGATGACTAATGACTCCTGCCTTACATTCTCTACCCTCATCCGCTATTCAGTTTGACATCTGAATGGAATAATCCAACCCCAACCATTAAATTACCGCCGATTGAGTTGAGTCAGATCTAGATCTAGAGAAATAAGTCCAAGATCAGATCTAGGATTTTCTCAATTCCAGCGCTGTGTGCAGGCTTTTTTCCTGTGGAAACTTTGATTATCTAGATCTAGACTCCTGTTCATTTTATCTAGGACAGAAAGGCTGGAGAGGAGTCTGCTAGATCTATTGTTTTTTTATAAGTCTGTACACTGCCATTCAAGAATTTGATCTTATCTAGGTTTGTGCTTGTTTTAAGCCTAAGAGTTGGTTGCGCATGCACCGGGAGTAGGAGGTTTTCCTCCGAGCTTGTGTTTTCTAAGAACTTGAAATGTGATTTAAATGGTCCAATCGGCCAAATTCTACTGAATTTAGTGTTAAAACAGCACATCAATAGCTCTAGACCAGAAATTTTTTGTCGGAAATGGCCATGACATCATTAACATGGAGTAGATAAATGGTATTTTAGTCGGTACTAGCCCTGGGTGAATATAGGTCACCAAAATTTTACCTCCCCTTGAAAGAGAAAGTAGACTGAAGATGTAAACAGACAATCGTGACCTGCAGTGTCGTTCTGGTGTGCCTACACCTTTCAGGCAGGTTCAGCAACGAACTCAGCCAAGCTTTTGGTGTTAACTTAAGGCAAAACCTAGGAGGGAAGGGAGGATCAATTTCATTTCTTACTAGATCTAGACCTCCTAGAGACAAAGCCAACCAGAAGTGGTTGAATCAAGAACTCTCTTTTTCTTACTTATTTTGTTAAGTGGTGATATCTCAACGAATCCAGGGCCTAGAAACACCAGTATATATCCCTGTGGACATTGTGAGAGACCTGTCACCTGGTCTTTAAATAATGACAGAGTTTGTTGTGATGAAGATGGTCGTGACATCTGGTATCATAAATCCTGTATAGAATTATGCAGTGCAGATTCCCACCTCCTGAATAGATCAAGTGTCCGGTGGTTTTGTTGTAAATGTGAACAATTAAACTTAGACTCCTTCAATTCCATAGTTTCTATTCGGACATTACAAACAATTTTTATCACCCCATTCAGGACAGTGACATATCGCTCGACTCTCTCAAATCCCCAGACCCATCACTTAGTAACAAAAACTTTTACCCACTGAAAGCTAGCACTCTAAATTACACTCATCTCCAAAAAACAGCCCTCCTGACTTTTCGAAACCAATCAAAGAAAATTTGAGGATCCTCTGCCGTGGTGTCAGAGGGAAAAAGTCGGAATTCAACAGCATACTCGACTACACGAAGCCCGACATTGTCTGTGGAGTTGAATCCTTTCTGGCCGGCATCAAACCAGGAGAAATCCCAGACAGCAGTGCCATCAGTTCATCTGAGATCTTCCCACCCCAGTACAATGTTTATCGAAACGACCGGAATGTAGAGGGAGGCGGAGTGTTTATTCTCATTCACAAAAGCCTAGTCTCAGTGGATAAACCAGAACTAATGACCAACTGTGAAATAATATGGGCTTAAGTCCATCTCAAAGGGTGTAAAGAGGTATTCATTGGGTGCTTCTAAATGCCGCATCGGAACATGTCTAACTTAGACTCCCTCGAGATGTCGTTAGAGACTGTGAACAAAGATGGTAAACGGCACATCATTCTTTGCGGCGATTTCAACTGCCCTAACATAGACTGGACCATAAATGAGGTATCTCAATCTGCTCCAGACAGACTGATCCAGGAGAAGCTTATTGACATTTC
>JAOWAY010019141.1:0-12423 GCA_028565895.1 Goniobranchus geometricus
ATAAAATGCCCACAAAAACAGTTAAAAACGATTAGAAATAATCTAAGACTCAAATCATCCACGAGGATAGGCAGGATTTAGGAAGTCATACTCTATTACAGACCGTCTCCTGACAACAAATCAAGTAATAGAAAAATCCCTCTGAGATTTCAACCTGCCAGTCTGTATTAGATTCAAAGACTATGAAAAAGCGTTTGATCAAGTGGAACACAGAGCTGTTTTTAACACATTAAGGTCAATATCTTTCAAGCTATATACACAGACGCCACTGCCAAAGTCCACATTGACAAATCGTTATCAAAAGCAACATCTATAAAAAGAGGACTTAGACAAGGAGATCCAATTTTCACCAAAACTGATTACTGCAATCATCCAAGAAGTGTTTAAACAGATCAACTTTAAGATGAAGGGTATAAATGAAGATCGTAAAAAATTTTACGGGTCTAAGGTTTAGAGAGGATGAGACCCCGATGAGAGAAACAATCAAAGACATGGAAATTCTACTCAAATTAGACAGTGACGAAAGTTCGAAGATCACACTCAAAAACAAAGGCAAAACAAAATTCAAGGAAAATGTAAACTCTACGGACCAAATTCCTATCGATGACATTGAAATCGAGAAAGTTAACAACTGTACATATCTTGTAGTCCTTTAAAGCCGAATCGGCTCATTAGGCCGGAGCTTATCCCGGTTTCTGTAGCATGAAGTGGACAGTGATAGAAAATATATCCATCACTCTCTGAATAGGATGCTAGTCTATTGCAGAGTACTTTTCCAGCCAAAGCTGTACCCATTTTGATCTGGGTCGAGTGAAGAAACAGGGGTAAATTTGATTGCTTAAGGAAAAGCGCATGTGCACGCAACGTGATTCGAACTTGCTGCCTCTCGGTCAGCAGACCAACGCTCTACCACTGAGCTGCAGCGCCCGCCACCGCACATATCTTGGCGAAAGAATAAAAAGGAAAACCACACCGAAAATGAAATCAACATCAGAATCAATAGCGGTTGGAACACATTTAGACAATATAGACAAATTTTCCTAGACCAGCATCTCCCTGTTAACCTCAAAAAGCAATGTCTTCAAGCAATATGTGCTCACAGTGAAGACATATGGATGCCAAACGTGGTCCCTTACTAAATCGTCGGCGAGCAAGTTAATAAGAACTCAAAGAGCGATGGAAAGAAGAAAGTTAGGTGTAAAACTACAAGACCGAAAAAGAAAATTCATCCGGGAAAAACCAAAAGTAATATATGTAGTGGAGCATGTAACAATACCAAAATGGAGCTGGGCAGGACACGTGGCACGCTGAAAAGGTGACTAATGGACAAAGAGATGTACGGAGTTGCATCCACGCACAGGCAGAAGGTCCAAGGGAAGACCAAAAAGACGTTGGAGAGATGACATCCAACGTTTTGCTGGACCAACATGGGGAAAAATATCGGCAAATAGAAACTGAAGGAAAAGTCTGTCGGAGGACTACTTCCTGCAGCGGAGGGACAAGCGTTGGTACAGGTGCAGGTACAGTCCACTGTAGTGAACTGCCGGTGAAATAGCACTTTACTTGGCAAGAACGATAATTCACATCTTAGGGACTAGGATGTGTAACACTAATCCACATCAGATGACTACAAATCGAACACAGAGGTAACCATTGAAGATTGAAGGACTAGATTAGGTTTCGATAAAATTCCTTTGAAAATGCCTTCGCTTTCATTTACCGAAAGAAAGCAATGGCCGGTTTTTCCTCCTGATTCAACGCAAGACAATTTACCCATTCTGAATCAATGCCAAGAAAATCAGTCACTAGCATCAATAGCACGTAGCGCCTTCCATTCTACACGGTGGAGGACGGAAATAGAAGATGGCTGATAAGCAGATAGACGACATTGTTCACTTACATGAAGAGCAACCTTTCGCTTCTGTCACAGCCCCAATGCAGATTATGTGAGCCTTCAAAAAATCTGAGCCTTTGTATAGCGCTAAATCCACTATGTGCTCGAAGCGCTGCGCAAATGTTCCCCGACAGGCCTTTTCCAACCAGATACCTTCTCAACTCCATGTGGAGTATACAGAGATGCAGCCATTTTACAAACGCACTTGCTCTAGCATACTGACAAGATCCTCCGATGCCTGTAGTCGGGTACTCAATAACACCTGATAGGGTTGAGGAAAATGTGTGTAAATAGTCTTTCCCGAGGACTAAATAGCGCCACGGTGCGGCCCGGATTCGAACTCGGAACCTCGCGGTTACAAGTCCAACGCCTTGACCCCACAGCCACGCTGCGACACGCTGCCATTGTGTCTTCGGCATTGAGAACAACGACATTGCGGCGAGTGGCCCGGTAGCTCAGTTGTTAGGGCGGCTGACTGCAATGCAAGGTGGCCCGAGTTCGAACCCAGCCGGGCAGTGGATTTTTCTCGGGGCCTCCTGTTCACCCAGCAGTATAAATGGGTAGCTAGGTCTTTCTAGGCTTGGCGGAAGTAAAGGCGGCGTGAAAAGCAATGGCAAACTACCACATTATGCCGTATGCCTAGTATAATTAGGGCTCTACCTCTCATTCCCCTATGCTCAGTCATGGGTACGGGACTAACTTTACTTTACATAAATAGTTCTAGAAAACTACTGTAAATCTAGACTAATCTTACAGCAGTTTTGGGGTAGCCTATCCACCAGTCCGAAGTACCCGCCCTCACTATGTAGGCTACCTATGGATGAATAAGCCAAAGCTAAAGTTTTTTTTCGTCTGCAAGAGATAGATATCTCAGGTATAAACTAGATCTAGACGTCTCTATTCTAGATTTCTTTGATGACTGTCGTTATTCTCAGCCCTGTTGCCAGCTCAGCCTAGTTGAAAAGATGATTTACACATACATATTAGATATGGGCCATTCGATACAATTTTCATATTCTTCTACTGTAAAGACATTGGAATTCAATTGTGGAGGCTACATGTTCAAGGGCCTCACCGTCACCATGAATGGTGAGTTACTGTTGAATTGAAGGATTCAAGATGCAGCACCTATCGATAATAACAACTACTTCTCCTTGTTGTCATTAATGTCTTTTATTTGAATAGAGAGGCTGAAAATTATTCTAATCAGCGCTACATAAATAGCCTAGGTAGCCTTGATAACCAAACCTCTCCCCTGAAATATAAATAGCCTTAGAGGTAGCCTTGATAACCAAACCTCTCCCCTGAAATATAATTCGGGCATCATATTTCTGGCTATGGCACTTGATCTCTAGAAACACAGTTTCAATTTCTGGATCTCCTGTCCTTAAGAAGTCATACACATGAATTCTTGTATCAACAACAAGAAGAAAAAAAGAAACAAATCATAAGCCTAATCACGGACGGAAAGAAAACTTTCCGTTACAAAGATTAAAGAAGTGTTGTATTTTAGAGAGTAGGCCTAAATCAAACGGAGGAAAGTAACGAATCCCAGATGAGAATAAATGCGGCTGAGATAATACTCCGTTCTCAGCCGGGCTGAGAGTAATCCATTTATTAATCACTGCGTGCATTCTTATTTTTCTTTGACTTTGATTCTCAATTGAATCTCTAGACTCTAGAATTTAGATTGACATCTTGGCCTAGAGATCTAGAACTAGAAACTTGAACTTGAACTAGATCTATCTCTGCTTGAGGCCTCCGGCCTGTTCACGGTCCTACATCATTCACTGATGACACTGGGGGTTGAACAATGACTGAGAGTCCGCCCTATGAACATCAAGTCTTAACTTAAAACAGTTCACACTAGATCTAGATCTTGTAAGGTCTTGATGATGGTCTTTAGATTGGGGGTTTAGAGATAGATCTAGATCAGTTCTAGATTTCTACTTCGAACTTCGAGAATCTGTTCATTCAGTGTAAGTTTACAGTCTCTGCTGTACACTAAGAAACAAAACAAAGAATCTAGATTTAGATATCTAGATCTCTATCTATTAATTTTATGGCAGAGAAATAGATATATGGAATTTAGATGATCTATATTTCTAGTGTAGATCTAAATCTAGATTCTAGATCTATAGATCTCTTTCTAGACTTAGAGGAAAAAAATGAAGATCAACAAGAAGTAGAGATGTAGAAGGACCCTCCTTTTCTTCCTCCATGAGAACTCAACAAGCTAGATCTAGATCTAGATCTAAATTACCTTCGCTCTCTTGCCAATTCTAGATCTAGATCTTAGAATCTGTAGAAAAAGCAATTTCTAAACAATGGAGTAGATTCTGGATAAAATCAATTGAATCAACGGCCTACCTTTCTTCTACCAGGCATTTTGAGAACAAGAACTTGTTCTGGACTGGAGATCTAGAAGCCAGATTTCCAGGTGAAATTTAAATTGCTTGCCAGCATAAAGGAAAATAGAGGGCTGCACTTGCTAGTCTTGTTGTTCGGCCCGGAAGCGCTACTTTTGTAAAGGCCAGCCAGCCTATCGATTAGTTTTGCCTGGCTCGGCTGCGAGTAATGTAGGACTCGAGACGAGAATGAATGAAGACGAGGAAATGCTGGCAAAGCAGGAAAGGCCTACCCTAGATAGATATCTAATAATACTAATAAAATAGTAATATAAAAAAATATAGTAACAATAGACCCGTATTTTATTTTTCTATACTGACACCAAGGCCAGGTCCAAACTAAGTGCGGTTGCTGTCTTAATTTACAAAAATGAAAATCAGGCCGAGACAGATCAATATTGGGCCTTACTGGCCTTACTAAACCGAATAACGATTCTTAGTACATGTACTTGTAGTTCATTGTACATTGTGGGTGTATAACGCAGGCTTACTGATTATTGTGAGCGGAGATGGGGCCCACTACTGCCCTTATAAAATGTAGTAAAAGTGTCCGGTAGGCTATGCACGGAACTCATTAGCCAATATGGAGGCATAGATTAGCTTGGATCTATTTAGGCCTGTGTTGTGTTGCATACGGGATGTGGACATAATACATGGAATTGACCAGATAGACCCTGGCACCTTACAGTAGCTGTCTTACAATGAGGTTAGCTAAAAATATAAATGAGGCTCATAATAATGATACAAATGTTATACCCGTACCACTCTTTGTAAATCATGCAGTATATACTGCCGTTTTCAGTTGAAAGGGCTTATACTTATGACGAAAAAGGTTCAAAAATCACTTTTATTTTAAAATTTGTTCATAGTTTACACTCAGGCAAAACAAACCACATGACTAAAATTTGAAAAAGAGTGATCTTTGACGATAGAAGAGGTACTGTATAATTTTAAAAAGGACCTCCCACGCAAAACAACCCGTCCGTTTATCGTGATTGCACCGAAACTAAGTTATCATCCAGATGCATTATGAAATATAGGCCCTTCAAATGAAAACAGCACTTAGATGTGTGCGTGTATTTATTTATTTATTTATTTATTTATTTATTTATTTATTTATTTATTTATTTATTTATTTATTTATGTATCTATATGAAAGCAACAATTCCTTAATTAAAGACTAAGCTTCTTACCCGTTGTGAGATTCCCTAGAGGTTACCGGGGATTAGAAACCTCGGATAGAGTCAAATTTCAAATAACTCCAATGTTGTAATATTTTCTGATACACGAATTCTTTATGACCAAATATCTAGTCATTCAGTCCTCTTCAAAATTTTACTTATGAATGAACAGCTAGAAGAGTCCGGATTATTAGTAGGCCCTATAAGGAGTCAAGATGTAGAGCTGATTAACAGAATTAATCATTACATGTAACTTACATGCATAGATCGATTAATAGCCTACATGTGTGAGATATATCGTCACTTATGAAACTTAAATGTACAATATACGAAGATCTTACACTTCGCAGGCGGCCAGACTTTTGACTCTCTCTCTCTCTACTGTGCGCGGGGCAACGAGATTGGTTGTGCCTTTTAGCTTACGTAGAGCAGGGGCACTTGTTCTTATTTTCAACGACCGATTACAATCATTGAGCGAGTCTTGTTGCATTTATTTCAATCGTACCAGATTTTAGAGAGGCTTTACCTGCCAACATGATTGCCTTTAACAGAAACCCCATGCGACTATGAAGTGCCTCGAAGTACAGATTATAACTGTAGTGTTGCCAAGCATAATAATATAACATGTGTATGGAAGTTGTGTATTGAAGATCCCCAGTGGCGGATGTCATATTTTTTTTTATAAACTGGCACAAAAAATTTTCAACTGAGGGAAAACTATGTCGTATAGTGGTACCCAAGTAAAGTGAGGTGGATTTTGCTCTACACTAACTTGTGTGTTCTTTCATTGTCTTTGTTGCTAGTTTTTTTAAGCCAAAAAATTTTGTGTATTTGGAATTCATTTTACCTTTGGGCAGAGACGGCACTGGTAGGGTTTTTCCTTTGTATGTGTCCTCATGTGACTCTGAAGGGATCCAGACTGACTAAAACTCTTGCCACAAATCTTGCACTGAAAAGGTCTTTCGTTTGTATGTTTGCGAACATGACGAGACAACAAGGACTGATTTCTGAACCTGAACAATATAAATTTTGAAAATTACAAATTAGTTACAGACTTTCTTTCATTTTTCTTCTTTTCAGATTTCAGAGATCAAATTCATAATTCTGACAGATTTAAATAGTTAAAAATGAATACTTTAATCAGATTCTATCTGTATATTTCAATAGTTTCTAAAAACTCTCATTCTGGTAATGGTTAAAAATGCCATCTCTCACTATTCTCAATATAGACACCTTTAGAGTATTAATTAGGCTTAACTTTTAAAGCAATGTATTCTTGTATCATTCATACCACATTCCACATTTCTCGCAATGCCAGGATTTATTCTTTAAATGGACAAGCTCATGTTCTAGCATTTCCTCCTGAGCTGCAAATCTTGTTTTACAATAGCGACATTTGTGTGGCTTTAAGTGAGTATGAAGCTTCATGTGACTCTTCAGGGTGCTTGTTTGACGAAATGCTTTATTACACAGTGGACAAACTTTTGGTCTCTCGCCAGTATGGATGCGCAAATGCTGATTCAAAGATGCTGAGGAAAAAAAATGTAAATATCTTTGATGAGAAATATATTGAAAGTATAAATCAGACAAAATGGGATGGAAGTTATTATCAATAGTTACTCCAATCCATTATGAAAAAATAATAATCTACTAGTCTAGTAATTGGACCAAGTAGTAATAGGAACTTGGATGACTATAATTCATTTTTTAAAAAAAATCATTTTGGTTGTGATGAAGGGTCAAAGTAAGGTGGAGTGATATGAACATAATTTTTAGTGGTTTATATGGAAGCAAACCATCGAAGGACGCCTTTGTGTTCGGGCAAATTTGAGTTATCCTTCTGTACTAGTGCCAGGAGGGAGTCAGTGTCATCACAGGCTTAGGGCATGTCACTGTTGAATCCTCTTATCTCGTTGGGTCAACCAGGCCTGTTTGTAGGTCTGGTCCAGGCTGTGCATTTGATTTGAGTCAGAACACTTCACACAGAGATTTAGCCCAGGTTACATCCAAACTGAGTCTGCCAAGACACCATGAAAAGTATATCCTCCCACATAATGACTGGTCCAATGGCCTAGTCGTAGAGCTTCCCCTTGAAACCAGGCTCAATGAGACGGTGAGAGGGGGGTCATTGCCTTTGTCTGTCAGTGACTGCTCCCTTCTGTAGGCAAAAAAGGAAAGTACCGGCCCTGACCTCTTTGCTGATTACCAAGACCAGAGTGGTGCCGAGACCACCTTATTTAGCATTCCTTGTATGGTGTTCTCGATAAGAGAACGCTCTCTGCCGGAGCTCCAAAACATGAATGCAGGACCACCTGAGAAATTGAAAAGGAGGCGAATGCCCAGCACTACCTTTCACTCTATTTGCCCTTGTGTATATGCACATCTCTCGTCTCTCTTCATTTGTCTACAAAAATGCGAGAGTAATTTGAATATTAGGCCTATATTGTAAATAAAAGAATAACTTTCAACTTTTTTTGATGACCTGAAAATCCTAAAGCTTCTACATTACATTCACAATACTTTGACTTACAAGTGGGAGAGATGAACATATGAAGAAGAATGAGAAAGACAAAACCATTTGACCGAGAGAAAATGATGGAAATATAAAAGTTCTCTTAAAAAGTATCTTATTAGAATGGTAAATCGAACAATCCCTGAAAGATAAAAGATTACTTTATAGTTTAAATTCCTGCACGCCTATCCTTCAGTAGCCAATATTCCATTTGGCACCTTGTCAAGTCCTGGAACCTTTCATGGCTTTTATGTTTATAATAAAAATGGAAAGAAGGAGAATATTTGAAATACTGATTTATCCATCAACACAAAAAAACCTACATTTAAGAGTAAATGACTTGCGGCATATCTCGCAACTGTATGGCTTGTGTCCTGTGTGAATACGTGCATGTATAAACAAAGTTTGTTTTTGTTTGAATGTCTTTGAGCAGATGTCACACTGATACAAGTTGGCGGGTTTGTGAGTGGCTCTGAAAAATAAGAGTTCTCTTTTGAATAATTTATCAAAGTTTCTTTGAAAACATGCACAAAAATATTGACATGGATATATGAAGAAACAATTTACTTGGCACTTGACTTGTTGAAAAATTTTCATCATGCTCCCATGCCTTTCTTCATTTTCATAATAGAAACAATTTCAAAGTGAACAAATTTATAGCTTCATTCCTCAAATCGGCGATAAAGTTGTCTGAGACTGAGACAGTTTAAGATTTAGCCTTGGAAGTTCAAAAATCAATATTTTATGTGCTTCACGGATAAAGTGATTGTAAAATTTTATAACTCCTCAGGAAATCCATTTTTCTTCATAACACTAATTTATGGTCTCTAAAGAAAATTGAATGAAATATTTGACAAATTCATGGAAAACAACAAAAATATTTCTGAGCATCAGACATATTTCTAAGGTTCAAATATCCCACTAAAATAACAAATACAGACTTGTATAAAAAGAAACATTCATGCCACTCCAAATTCTGGAAAAAGACGAGAGTTTTCAGCTTTATCTTGGGAAGAGATCCTCAAATATTGGCTTATAATGCAAAAGAATTTCATTATGAACCATCGAGAAAGTTTCAGAGGAAAACGCATCATCATTCTGCTTTTCACGGTTGATTGCGATAAAAAATGACCGGAAAATGTGTTGCTGAATTTACAAGATTTAGATAATTCAAGCCATATTGCCATGAACGGGAGAGAATGGCAAGCATTCACTTTGGAAATGCAGGTGAAGGTAAAGGCTTCAAAGTCAGTTGACCTGGGTGGTTTTTTGGCTTTTGAGTCAAATAAGTCAAGATTATAACTTCTCACTTTTCACTTGAAATTTGTGGCTTTCCTTTTTTTTTTTTCAAGAAGAAATTATAAGAATATGCTGTAAAACTGGTAAAGACTATGCCGCACATCTCTCATAAGCTCTTTCTCACAACTGGCATTCTAAGTGTAAGCATTGGTAAATGACTGTAGCTCTGCAACTAAAATTGAAATAATTTGGTATCTGTTTGAGTGTAAATATTAAGCCTCTTGATGATGCACACGCCTTTATATATCTAAAATGTGAATCTAAAAGCTAATTTCAAAAGTCAAGCAAATTATATGTCATTCATGAGCATTATCTGAATAGTGCACCAAGCTGTATGAAAGTGAGAATCGGACATTTCAGAGTCATTCTTCCACCAAAAACAAAGTACTGATTTAAAAGTCGGCAAATTATACTGCAAGAACAAATCTGGAAAGACAACTATATATGATCAGAATGTTTCTAGGTATGGATGGGGATGACAGTATATGCAAACAAAGTGTCCTTACGAGGTGATACCGTTAAACCTGTCCATACCTTTCACTCCAAATCACAGAGAAAATTGACTATTGAGGATTTACTGCAACTAAGGAAATGGAGTGAGGTCTGTTTACATATAATATACACTTCTATAATTCAGACACTGAATGGGAAAATTTTTGTAGCAATATCTATGAATTGGATGTAGCCATATGAGCATGTTAAATGGCAATTTCATGAAGAAAATACCTCATTGTGGCTACGTTGAACAGGGTCATGTTATTTATGGACAGGTTGATTGTGTATTGAAGGAAGAAACACTCATCATTGATTTATGCAAGCTCACTTCTTCCCTTGAAACCCTTTTTCTTTTTAATCACTATCAATAATAAACTCATCCCAAGTCCCTATGGAGCCAAAAGAGTGAGTGCTTGGTAAATTTTTATCAGTGTGGATTAATCTTTACATTAATTAGTCTTTAGTTTGCATAATATTCTCACTGTCTAAATAATAATTGGTGGTGCATTTTAGGGCCTGCTAGTATTAATGAATAGACAACAGTTTTGTGAGTGAAAAGAATACAATTCTATTTGATCAAAGCTTTTATGTTCTTAACATTTCCCCTTCCAAAACCGCTTAATATTCTTAATAGTCTCTTCTTACCTGTGCCTTCTCATTGCCCAGAGATGTGAGAAGCCATCACCACAAATGGAACATTTATATGGCTTATCCTTTGTATGAAGCTTCATGTGCCTCAGAAGGGCATTCTTATAGGAAAAACTTCTGCAAAAGGCATGGGAAATATTGCAGAGAACATTAAACTCAAATTTTGATTAATACTTATAATATGACATCTAAAGATTTCACACATTACATAATTTCTACACATTCTGCATTTTTTCAGTATAATATTAATGTCACTAATACAATAAAACAAAACAACAAAATCTTTCAGATTATCATGGAAGTGTCAGATGATGCATAAAAACCAAGCTTTAAGAGGAACACAGCATAAACATATTATTGACAGACGTTTAAAACATTAGCTGGTAAAGTCATGTATCCACTTCTCATGTGAATCAATATATTCTTTACACCATCTTTTCTCCACTAAGACAAAATTACAACTTTTTATCTTACAGTAATCAATCAGGAAATATAAACATTATTTTTAACAATTCACCTGTCACAAAAGGAGCACTTGTGTTGTTTTAATCCTGAGTGAGCCCTTAAGTGGACTTTGAGGCCTAACTTCTTGGAAAATCTGCGGAAGCAAACTGGACACTCCCAGGGCATGCCATCTGGATGGATGACTCGATGATGATTGGCTAATTTGGGTTGGCTTGGGAACACTTCTGGGCAAAGCTCACATTTGAGCTGGGCAGTTCCCCTTGTTCTAACAAAAAATAAAAATATAATTCAATGTAGTAAAGTGTATGTTTCATCATACTTCATCAAGAACTACCTTAAATTGAAGGAAACTGGTAAGATGTCTTTAGGATTGCCCTGGAGTATGAGAGAAACAGAGAAGCATTGTTAAAAGATGAATAAATCACAGTTTTTCACCAAGGTGATCACCAAAAAGTATACTTGCTTCTCATTCTATGTACAAAGGACTGACTAAAGATGAGTTCTCATATTTTGCTATCTTGCTATAAAAGCCAGTCCACATTACTATAAGTCCTATCCATATTTTCTATTTCCATTCCTAAGCATCAATCACATCCTGAAAATCCTGATTTACCATTCATATTCAAAGAATTTCAAATTATGATGATTTATCGAGATTTCATGAATAAGAAATACAATTGTCACATAAGGAGGTGGTAATTCTGGTCCCACAGGAAATGAGAGCTCCCTCACTTAGGTATTTAAAAAAGGCAGAATATTCCAAAAAACCACACTAAATATGCCTGAGGTAGTTTTTGAGAATCAACTTCTGTGAGTCTGAATGTTGATAATAATATTAGATCAATTAGTCATGATGATGTGTCTTGTGGAAAAAGCAACAGTGTCAAAACATTTGATGAGGAAATTCTCTAGGCGTGTATATAATTTAAGACCCATAGATGAAAATATGAGAAAGGAATATACTGCCTCTGCGTTTTAAAACTTTTATGCTTCAGGGTTCAGCACCTGTCTTTGGATCCCCTTACAGTGGAAATTTAATAAATATTTTAACCATCAAAAATGACTTGGTTCTTTTTGATACCGTACCTTGGTTTTTCATGGATCAACTTGTGTTTTTCCAAGTCATCTTGGGATATAAATTCTTTTCCACACCAACAAGTACATATGGCAATTGTAGACACACCTGCCTCTTCCACCTGCACATAACCAGTGTCTCCTGCTGGTCTAAAGAAAGGAAAAAATGAAAAAGGTTGAAAAGAGAAGTCATTAATCCAACCGGAGCATGAAACTCTTTCTTGGGTATATAAGCAATTTTATTCATCTTAAATGGTGAAGAGGAAAAATCAGTAGGAAATTGCAACTGTTTAGAAAGTGTTTCAGAAAGGGACACATTCTTTTAACTCACTCACTACCATGGCCGCACATGTGTCGGTCGAGGTAGATCAGCCATTCCCTCCCACGACCGCACCCCTGTCGGTCTGTACTTCTCTATTTTTTTTCTGTTAGAGCCGACGCGTTGTC